>JARBWK010000007.1:139842986-140068847 GCA_030556195.1 Anolis apletophallus
TATTTTTTTTTGGGGCCCCCGGGTTTGGGGGCCCCCCCGGGGGGTTTTGGCCCCCACCTTTTCCCCCCCCCCCCCGGGGCCGGGGGAAAGGGGCCCCCCCCCCCCGGGGAAAAATTGGGGGGGCCCCCGGGAATTTCCCGGGGGGCCCCCCCGGGGGGCCCAGGGGGCGGCCCCCGGGGGGGCCGGGGGGGCCCCGGGGGCCCCTTTTTTTCCCCCCCCCGGGGGGGGGGGGTTTTAAAAGGGGGGGGGCCGGGCCCCCCCCCCCCCCCGGGGGGGCCCCCCCGGGAAAGGGGGGAAGGGCCGGGGGAAAAAAGGGGAAAAAAAGGGGAAACCCCACCCCCGGGGGCCCCGGCCCCCCAGGGGGCCCGGGGGGGGGGTTTTAAGGCCCCCGGGGGCCCCCCCCCCCCCCGGGGGGGCCCCCCAAAAAAATGTGGAATTGGTTAGTATTGATTTTATAGGTTAATATATGAAATACAGTAAATGAGATGGCTGTCATGGCTTTAATTTTTTTGTCAAAACTTTTAAAAACTCCCCAAAATTAGTAGATATATGAATATTTCTGATAGTTGGGAAAAATGAGCCCCTGTTTTCTTGTGTCATTGTATAGAAAATTCAAGGAGATCACTTTTAAAAATACTGTTTATAAAAACATAAATTCCCTAAAAATATGTGGATGAGTGAATTGTTCTGAAATTTAATGGGCTAACTGTAGTAAATGTCTTCTACCATTGCAGCAAGTTTCACACTAATAGCTGTAAAATGAGGGAGAAAGGAGCCCCTGAAGTTTCTCCAATTACAGTAATTATGTGCAATTACTATAACAAAAAAGTAATGAAATTTTGTTATGTTAGTTATATTAACAAAATTTTCACTAACTATACTTTAGAAACACTTTAGAAATGAAACACCAGCACCCCTAACTTAGTAATGACTTTTGAAAAAATATTATTGATCACACATGCCTAGTTATTCTCCATGCAGTGGCCATATTTCCATTATAATGCCTTGGGTACAGAATAAGTTAGAGAGGGATAGAATTCTACCCTGGAAAAATATTTTCAGTAGTAGAATAGCTCCATTATTCTTTTACTCCAGTTTTCAAAACATGCAGACAAGCTGTTCCTGAAACATTTGTTTTTTCCCCAAAATTCCTCAGGTGTTTTGCCTAAGGAATTAATTTCCAAAATCTGCTAAAACGTTTGTGTTACAAAGTAAGCTAAAGATAATGAGGACATTTTGGCCAACCTCTACAAGTCTTGTTTTTCCCAATTAGTTTGTAAACCCAGATTCTAAAAGCTAGCTTTCACATCATCCCCAATTTTTAATGGTTTTGAGAAAACAAGTGAAAGAGTCCATATATTTTTCATCAGGATAAAAACTGGAGACAGAATGGTTTGCAAACTATCTTGTTTATTCTCAAAAATAAGAGACTTTCCTTATAAGCAATATCAAATTAATTTGTATAATAAATATATATAAAATCTACTTTCCAGAACAGGAAAACAATACATAAAAAACATCTGAAGGAAAAAAATGCATTACTGGAAATGCCAGCCTACGTTCTTTGACATAGAATGGCATCTAATTTAGGCCCCATCTACAATACCATATAATTGTTTCTGAAAGCAGATTAACTGCATTGAACTGGATTATATGGTAGTGCAGACTCATATAATCTAGTTCAAAGCAGTCAATTTGCATTCAGTAACTGAATTATGTGGCAGTGTAGATCCAGCTGTAAAGGCTTTGCAAGTGTACTATATCTTCCACCGTGTTACAGATTGTCATAATTTGTTATTTATTCAAGTATTTGAATCTTCCCCTATATATACAATCTCTATATAAGAAACTGAAAGCTTAATTGGAACTTTTGTTCATTTTTAGTGAAATAACAATAATAATTTTATTTCTTACCCACCTCTCCTCATGGTACGAGGCAGGTAATAACATATAACAATTGTAAACATTCTATAAAATAAACATATTAAAATGTATTTATATAAAATACACATATGGAAACACATTTCTATACATATTAAAATACACAGAACAAAGATTTAAACACAGGATATGAGTTTAAAATTCATGATTAACACTGGCTGGGTAGGCTTGCCGAAAGAGATAGGTCTTCGCGTGAGTTTTAAATTCTGACAAGATCTGTCAGCTCTCTTCCAGCAGATCATTCCAGTGTCTTTGGACAACTGAGGAAAAGGTCACCTGGGTGACAGTTGCTAGTCTGGTTCTGGCAGGCTGGAGTAGCCACCTCCTAGAGGACCTCAATGTTTGGGGCAGATTATATAAAAAAAGACAATCCTGTAGGTAACCTGGACCCATACCATGTACGAGCTTTAAACATCAAAATCGTACTTTTCCCATAAACTAATTGACAGCCAGTGGAGTGATTTTAAGTATAGGTTTAATATGCTTACTCCTGAATGTTACTGTAACCAATTTGGCTGCTGCATTTGGAACCAACTGGAATTTCCTAACTTGGTATAAAGATAGCCCAATGTAAAGTGCATTGCAGAAGTCCAACTTGAGGTAACCAGCACATGCACTGCCATTTTAAGTCCTCCAAATCTAGGAAGGGGTGCAGCTGGTAGATCAGCCAAAGCTGATAGTAAGTATTCCTGAAAGTCACATTTATCTGGGATGACATTTGGAGAGAGGGATTCAGGAGCACTCTTAAGCTGTAAAGATAGTCTTTCAGTGGGAGTATAACCCTCGTAAGACTGGCGGACATACCTCCATCTCCAAATTAAAACCATTGAAGTCAAGCAACTCGTTATTGTCAGGATTCAGTTTTATTTTTTTCCTCATCCAGCCCATTGCTTCCTCCAGCCATTTATTCAGATGAGCTATGCAATCCTTAACATGATCTTTAGATTTGTTTATTTTTGAAGTTTTGAAAGCTGCCCTAAGTCCCAAGACTGGGGGAAAGGGGAAACATGTAAACAAATACAACAATACTGTGAGTACTCTGGATCTACATGACTTTGGTTTCCCAGATCCCATGTGGATACCCAAATCAGTGAATGCTTAAGTCTTGTTATGTGCAATGATACATATGTGTCCCTTCTATATAATGGCTAAATCAAGGTTTGCTTGATAACTTCCGGCGTCCAACCCGGAAGTTACATTTCAAAACCGAAGCCGAGATCGCCATTTCCATAAAGGGTGTGTTATTAGGTCGTTTTTATTCCCGCCCTTGCTTTCTTTCCTCCTGTTCCCCAGGCTCTTTGGAAGCAGCCAGGGGACAAGATTCTTTCCTCCAGTTCGCCAGGCTTTCCCTCCGCTTGTGAGGGAAAGCCTGGCGAACAGGGGGAAACCTCGGTTATCTGGGGGCTCTTCCACACAGCCCTATATCCCAGAATACCCAAGGCAGAAAATCCAACAAGATCTGCTTTGAACTGGGTTAACTGAGTCCACACTGCCCTATAACCCACTTCAAAGCAGATAACGAGCGTTGAAGAATCCAATGGGATTAAGATAAAGCCAGATGTTTCTTCGTGAGTCAGCGGGAACTGGAGGGAGAAGCCAGGCAAGGTGTGATGGTCAAACCTCAATGGATTACATAAGCCAATGGAGACCAATGCATTTGTTTATAGATTCATGTGTATATTATTTATATTAATGAACTGCTTTGGAACTACTGCTTGAGACTGCATTGTTTGGACTACCACGCCAAGGACATTTTATATAAGATACAGAATTTGGACAACTCCTCTGGTAATGTAACTCCAGAGCATATTTGACTCATTGCATTCTACAATGTGTTGTTCCATAATTATTGTGTAATATCTTTATCATTGCATTATTATTATTTATTTTGATTTGATAAACCGCCCTTCCCGAGGCTCAGGGCGGTTTACATATAAAAACAGCATATAAACAGCATGTAAAATAGCATATAAAACATGATTAAAACACATAAAAAATCCATATTAAAACAGTCACATAAAATCATAGCCAGAAGCTGGTTCATAGAATACCACATGCTTTGAGAATCAGAACATTGAATATATACATTTCTCTTAGATACTGATATGTTCTTGTCATGATTAGATGGTTGGATTGATATTACATTAGAGTGTTTATCCTTTATTTCCAACTCTCTGTATTCCACAGTGTTGTTCCATGATTATTGTGTAATATCTTTATCATTGCATTGAATACCACATGCTTTGAGTATCAGAACATTGAATATATACATTTCTCTTAGATACTGATATGTTCTTGTCATGATTACACGGTTGGATTGATTTGCCTGTGCTTTTAACAGTGTCAGTCCTGTTTTTCTGCTTTGCGCATGCGCTGAAGCAGTAACGACCTAATAACGAAAATTTGTTATTAATTACGTTTCAATTACGAAATTTATTTTTAAAAATTCAGAACACTTTCTATAACGACCCACCAAGGGAAATTCCCCTGCACACAAGTTTAGAAACAATTTTAATAGATCAACCACCCCTATTAAACACCTTATTATGTAATTGAATCGTTTTATTGCTACAGTTCACACAAACTGAATGTAGCAGAAAATTGTGGTTGCAAGCAGGAGAGGTATTTCTGTCCCTACATGAATGCTCCTTGACACTCAGCCTAGAATTCCAGGGATCTTGCTTTTGCACAGCTTGACCTCAGCTGGCTTGGCAATGAAACCTGCAGTTGATAAATCTCTGACAGGCTCCTAAATGAAGGGAAGAAAAATAGCCTTTCTGTAATGCAGTAGCATGCCTCTGAGGGATGTATGAGCAGGTCATGCCTCTACAACTGCCAGCTCTTGGGGGTCAGGCCCAGACTGAATGCTGTGTGTCCTTTCCCCAGCTGGAATCTTGATAGGTCAATGGCATGAAGAGAGGCCAATGATGATTTGGCCACAGAGGAAAAATAAGAAGTGTTCATTCAGGGAGCGCCTGTGGAATACGATTCTGAAGCCAGCGTGCTTTGTGCATTAACACCTCCCCTGAGAGGGAGGCCTTGGAAATCACCAAACAGCCTCAATTGACTGAACAAAGTCTGTAGCTGCCAGCTAAGTAACTTAGAAGCCGAATGCCTCTGTTACGCTGGCTGACACGTCCAGCAGAATTCAGCTGTAAGGCACTGTTAAGAATGGGGAAATCCTCCAGTTACTGCTGAACAGCAAATCCAAGTATTTGTCACAATTCAATCTCCTGCACCCTTGCTTACATAAGCAGTGGTAAGGAAAGCTCAGTGATGCAGTTTGACAGACACTGGAGAGACACTCAGTTGCTTCTGGTGAAAGTGTTGCACTAGTGTAAGGTTTCAAGAAGCTAAAGTTTTGGAATCTAGTCCCTACAATTAGAGCTGAGTCTCCAGTTATGGGCCATCTTCAGAGAAGTGAAGAAGATACACATTGTCCAGTTTTGATGGGTTCAGTTTCAGATGAGATAGTAGAATAGCACCTTACTACAACTTCCAATGCATTGCTTGCTTGTTTCTTGGGAGGGGTCAACAACTTGAAAATATTATCTAGGTGGGTTCTATGAATTTACTCAGTTAGTTTGTTCCCTCTTAATTTTTGGAGCTCCGAGGCTCACTCTCTGTTCTGCATCCATCTTCTAGCTAAAAGCAAGTAAGCTAGGGTAAATACTCCTTATCATATCTCTCTAAGAAGTTGAGAAGAAATAATTTCTTCAGTCCACCTTCATAAGAAAGATGCCTCTATAGCTAAGGTTTCTGTTTTAATTTCCAAATATTACCATATCCTTTTCTCCCTCCTTGGAGAAGCATCTGCCAGACCCTACTTTCCTGCAGACTGCCAACATATAGTTCCAAAATCTTATAATGCCATAACTTCAAAATGCCAAAATGCATCCTTTCCTTAAGCACAATGCCAAGGACCAGATCTCTGTTTTTCATACAACAGAGCCTGGCTCCCTGCACAAAATCTAAGACTCTAAAAGCGCACTTCTTCCTCTTCCCTTGAGAAAGAAGCCCCAAAGTGTACAGAATCATGCTTTCCCACAGCATATCTGACACTCTCCGAATACACCATCTCTGTCCTTTCCATGGAGCAGAGAGGCGAATGAACCAGACTCCTCAGGTTGGTCACACTTGAGCATTATTAGACTGAGACTTTTATAGGAATATTCTGTTGATGTCGTCCCAAAGTTGTAAATGAATGATAGATGTCTTCCATCCTGGTTCCATCTTCATTTCCTGGCTAGATTTTGATCTTCTTGATTGGTGTTGACAAACACAAGGCTTGTGTTGACTTCCTTCTTAATATTGTAAATATTTATCTTATCACTGTTCCGTTCTTATCAGAGTTTACTTTTAAGTTCTTTTTAACAGGTTCTAATCACAGTTCAGCAGCAGGTAGTTAGTCATTGCAGGCCTTAATATTATACTGGTGCTTCCAAAATTATTAATTCCAGCCACACATCCTTTCATTCTTCCATTCACTCCCACACATTATATTAAATTCACATTTGTTAAATCTGCATGTTGAATTTCTTATTACACATTCGGACTTTACTTTGCTACTCAGTACTTTGTCAAAGTTAAGAAATGTTGTGGTCAAAAGCCACTCACTAGCCCTGGAGCATGAAAAAGACAAAGTGGGCAAGGTGACAACTGTCCAAGAAAAGACATTACCTTCTCCATTTTGTCTCTCTGAGGACGTGGATGTCAGGATTAAACTTAACAGACGCCAGCGTGTGTGGGATGCTTGTGGTCTTAGGTTGTAAATCATTGTCAAGTAACAAGTTGAGCTCTGTCCCCTTTGCCTGCTGGCAACATTTGTCTAAGTAGACACTAACATCCATCCTGTTCCTTCTCCTTTCCCCTTTAATGTTCAAAGTCCATCTAAGGTCAATTGGACCTCTCTCATTTTTAAGGCTGCACAGAAGGGTCTTACTGATTTTTATTTTACACCCTGCCAGTCCCCCTCTCAATCCTAAAGAGATTGCTATCTGAAGAATATAATTATTAGAAAAACTCAAGGTATAAATTAATGTATTTCCACAATCACCTTGAGAGGTTAAACTCTATTAATAATGACATTTTTGCTTATTTGGCCTGCAAATAAATACTAACTCCAAAATTAATATTTAAACTGTTCCAGTTGGTCATGTAGCCTACCATTTCATGGAATTCTGACAGTTTACTAGCAAAGGAAATTTTACAAGCCTCCAGTAGATGTCATTACAGCTTACTAATGCAATTTTAGAAGAAGAAGAAAACTGAACAATGTTTTCACCAGGCAGTGAAACATAAGAATGCACATATTTAACAAAGCAATTTTGGAGGGAGGGAAGCAAAAATGCCTACAAGAACATCTTCTCTGATTTGGTGGAGAAAGTCCCAGTTAATTTTCTGCTGGTTTAAAAATATTTCAGTTGTCTCCATCTTACTTCCTCTGCTGCAAAGTAAGTTTAAAGTAGTTTGCATTTAATTAGCAAGAGATACAGAGGAGAGGAGGCAGTAAAATCTTGACCCACACACCATGTTATGAAGTGGAAGACTTGCAACATATAATCCACTACTAGCTGACACATTACTTTGTGGTTTCCTTAGTTTTCCCCCTGATCTCTGTCATTTTCACATAGACCACTCTCTGGAACACACAGCTTGCCACATGGAGATGACACAGCAAATTCATTCTCTGTAGCTTGAAGAATATTAAAACCCATGGCTGCATTATCAAACAACCAGGGGAAAGGGGATCCTGGACTTGGTGCTAACTAATGAACAGGATCTCGTTCAAGATGTCCTTGTAACTGAGCCCATAGGTACCAGTGACCACAACACAATAACCTTCAACTTAAGTTTGGATAGCAAACTGTCAGTGAAGACTAACACAGAGACCTTACATTTTCACTAAGGGAATTTCACCAAAATGAGAAAAATAGTAAAGAACAAACTAAAAGGAACAGTAAAAAAATCCAATCCCTCCAAAATGCTTGGAAACTGTTTAAAAATACTTTAAAACAAGCCGAACTAAAATGCATTCCTAAAATAAGAAAGAGGCCGGGAAAGTCCAAGAGGACATCGGTATGGCTTACAAATGAAGTAAAAGTTGTGATTGGAAAGAAGAAAAACTCATTTAAGAAATGGAAGGCTCTTCCTACTGAGGAGAACAGAAAGGAACACAAGCTCTGGCAAACTAAATGCAAAGCAACCGTCAGGAAAGCCAAGAGAGATTTTGAGGCACATATAGCTAAGAACATTAAAAAAAGCCTTCTTTAAGTACATCAGTAGCAGAAACCCAACTAGAAAAGCAGTTGGGCCACTTGGCGAAAAATGGTAAGAAAGGGACAATAAGTGAAGACAAGGAGATTGCTGAGCGGCTAAATGACTTCTTTGCCTCCGTTTTCACACAGGAGGACAGACAACATATGCCTGCAGCTGAGTCAGTTTTTTCAGGGAGGGAATTAAATGAATTAAACCAGATAGAGATAAACAAGGAAGATGTTCTCACATGCCTTACTAAACTAAATGTCAACAAATCACCAGGGCCAGATGGCATCCACCCCAGAGTTCTTAAGGAACTCAAGTGTGAAATTGCTGAAATTCTAGCCAAAATATATAACCTTTCTCTAAGATCAGGCACTGTACCCGAGGACTGGAGGGAGGCAAATGTAACTCTGATCTTCAAAAAGGATCCAGGGGTGATCCAGGAAATTATAGGCCAGTTAGTCTAACCTCAGTTCCAGGCAAAGTGATGGAAACCATTATTAAAGAAAAATTACCAAGCACATAGAAGAACAGGCATTGCTGAAGGAAAATCAACATGGTTTCTGCAAAGGCAAATCATGTCTTACTAACTTGATAGAATTCTTTGAGGGTGTAAATAAACACATAGATAAAGGGGACCCAGTCGATATTGTTTACCTTGACTTTCAAAAGGCTTTTGACAAAGTCCCTCACCAAAGGTTCCTAAATAAGCTCTTCAGCCATGGAATCAGGGGACAGGTCTTGTCCTGGATTGGAACCTGGCTAAACTGTAGGAAACAAAGGGTGGTAATAAATGGACACTTCTCTGGATGGAAAGAGGTGAGAAGTGGCGTACCCCAAGGTTCAGTTTTAGGACCGTTACTTTTTAATTTGTTCATAAATGATCTGGATGTAGAAGTAAATTGTGAGGTAGCAAAGTTTGCAGATGTCACTAAACTGTTCAGGGTAGTTAAAAATGAAACTGACTGTAAAGAGCTCCAGAAAGATCTCTCGAAATTGGGTGAATGGGCAACAAAGTGGCAAATGCATTTTAACCTAAACAAGTGTAAAGTCATGCACATTGGGGCAAAGAACCCCAAATACACTTATCAACTGATGGGATCAAAGCTTTCTGAGACAAACCAGGAAAGGGATCTTGGGGTTTTGGTGGACAGCTCAATGAAGATGTCAACCCAGTGCGCTGCAGCAGTGAAAAAAGCAAATTCTATGCTTGGCAGGAAGGGAACCGAAAATAGGTCGGCAAATGTCGTATTGCCTCTCTACAAATCTATGGTGAGGCCACATCTGGAGTACTGTGTACAATTCTGGTCACCGCACCTCAAGAAGGATATAACGGAACTGGAAAAGGTACAGAAAAAGGGCAACAAAAATGATCAAGGGATGGAGCAGCTCCCTTATGAAATCAGGTTGCAACGCCTTGGTCTTTTCAGCCTTGAAAGACGGCGTTTAAGAGGTGACTTGATCGAAGTGTATAAAATCATGCATGGGATAGAAAAGGTGAATAAAGAAAAATATTTTCTCTGTCACCCAACACTAGGACTAGGGGCACTCCTAAAGCTTCAGGGTAGGAAAGTTAGGACTAATAAAGGGAAATATTTCTTCACCCAGAGGGTCATTGGGTTATGGATCTCACTTCCAGAGGAGGTTGTGACAGCTGTCAGCCTGGACAGCTTCAAGGCAGGATTAGACAGATTCATGGATACCAAGGGAATCAGTAGTTACTGAAATGGACATCCAAGTGCCACCTCTGTGTTGATGGAGGCAGGCAGGATTTTCCCGGGTACTGGTTGTGGGGGTCGGGGGCAGGTGAGGGTTTTGCCCTCCTTTCTGCTAGAGATCCCTGTGTACAACTAGTGGGCCACTGTGTGACACAGAATGCTGGACTAGATGGGCTGAGGCCCGATTCAGCATGGCTCTTCTTATGTTCTTATGTTCTTATTGTGTTCCACCCAGGGCACATTCAGACAGCCCTTTAAATGTGGGAGCTCCCACATTTTAAAGTGGAGCATCCAAATAATGTCCCACAGAAAAACAAATTCATTCACCATAAAACAGGAAAATCATGGTTTTTCACAAATTAATTTGTTAGTGGGTTTATTCCACAGCTTATTTGAAGGTGCGGGGCAAACCCAATCTATTTGCTGTCTGGACTGCTCCCTCAGAAGTTCTGGACTTTTGAGCGGGCAGTCCAGACAGCAGTTCCATGTTTTTCTGGGCTAAATCATCTAAGAAAACAGTGAGGGCACCAACCCCCTTCCCAACCCTCCAACCCCTTTTAAAAATAAAATAACTTACCCACCCTCCATTCGCATGGTGCTAAAGCTCTCTGGGTGCAGAGGAATGATTCGCTAGGAGAAGGGGGGGGGGATCACTTCTGGCCTTCCCCCCCCCCCCCCCCGATACATCATTTCTACATGCCAGGAGAGCTCCAGCACCACACTAATGGAGGCTGCATAAGTTATTTTAGTTTTAAAAAGGATTTGGGGAATTGGGGAGGCATGGTGCTGTCTCCCTGTTTTCCCGGTAGGTACTGGGAGGACATGTACACAACTCCCACAGAAAGTGCAGACTTTTTAGCACTGTGCAGACTACAGTCCATCCTGACCCAGATTTTTTAAACCCAGGTCAAAGTGGACTTTACTGCTGTCTGGAACTGTCCCTAGAATAAACCCATACTTTCCACCTAACCTGTTTACATACAAAGTGACACTGCCACAATCACATTGGCAGCCCTTTACGAAAATTCAAAGAGAAATGCAATAGGGATATAACTCTTTATAAATGTTGTTTCCATAAGCAGACAAAATAAGAAACAAATCTCTATATTTTCATATTTATTGATGGCTGTATTTTCTTCTGTAAAGATGACCATTATGGGATTACCGACTCGAGATTATTTCTCTATCAAGACCATTCCGACTCCAATGATAGCTGGCATCGAGTATATTGGTGCAATGCTGACTATTGTTGAATGTGTGGCCTTTCTCCTAATATATCGAGCATCTAGGGCACCATGCGAGAGCCTGTCTAATCTAATAGATCTTGTGGTAGACTGGGCCTTGAGGTTCCCTAGGCTTGTTGTCCTGGGAGATTTTAATGTGCATGCTGACACGTTGTCATTGGCTCCAGCAGCAAAAGACCTAATACTAACCATGGAAGCCCTTGGACTATCATTAATTAAGACTGGTCCCACTCACCAAGCTGGCCATACCTTGGGCCTGGTCTTTAATACTGGGCTGCGTATACCCCGGTCTGTAGTCATTGAGGTTCCTTGGTCGGACCACTTTGCTTTGAATGTCAAGGTAGAGACTCCCCTTCCAGATGAAAAACCAATTTTAACCCATCCCAGAAGACTTATGCCACACGGAGATGACATGGCAAACTTCAACCAGACTAATTCTCAAAACTGTGAGAACCCATAATACATGTGAAAACGGAGGGTTTCCTATCTTCAACAATTAATTTTGTTATTAAAATACTGAAGTAGGAGAATGCATAAAAACTTTCACACTATCCAATAGTGACGAGAACCATTCCTACAGCTAAGACAGTAGATTACCTTATGACACTGATTTGCCAATAGGCAATGCGATCTCCCTTGGTCCTCACATGTCCACAAAGGGGCTCTAGTGAAGATATATGTATACAGGACAGCCCGACAGCCCAAAAGTCTATAACACTCAATTTCCAGTTTCTAGGCAAGAGGACATGTATTACACGCAAACACAGAAATTTCAAGGAGTGTAGTGCTGACCTGCAATCCAATTGGTCCATGCCTTCAGACTTTGCTCTGTCCAGAACTATGATGTGGGGAAACCTATAAGAATGTGTTTGCATTTACCACCAGTGAAACAGGATCATTTTGCTTTATGTACATCTCAGAATAACATCTGTTCTTGATTATGAAGTAAAACACATACAACATACTTATTTTTAGGCATATAAAGGGCTTATTAAACAAGGACAACATGTGCTCTCATGTGAATGCATTTCTGAGCATGTACCCCCAATTTGTGGTATACCAGTGGCTAAACAGTTGACTGTTTTTTAAACAAGTAAGATGGGCAGCATACACCTTGTTTTCCATCTCAACAGCACTCCTGGAACTTTCACAGAGTGCTATTAATATTGGACCCAAAGTAGGCGCATGCTTTATATACTTTTTTCCTAAAAGAGAACTGCCCCTTCTTGTTGGATGTGCATCAATTGATAATGTATGGCTTCATGAAGAGAATTGTGACTCCCACCTATAAGTTACCCATCACAGATAACTCACTATTACAGTCTGGAGCTGGTCATAGTCACATTCAAAATGTCTGGATGGTATCTAGTCAGGAATGGAAATGTTCATGCAACAGTTGATATGACTTTTATAAACACATCTCTGCAGAGGAAGGCTTTTAAAAAAAACCCAGAGGATCATGGAGTCATGCAGTCTACCATTTCACATCTAGAGAAGCCAGAAGTGGAACTCAAAACAGTTGTTCTGCTTCAGAACTTTTCCAGCTCATATTGCAATACAACAGGGCAGCTTCCCAGATCACACTGATTGACTGGTTGTCTGATAAATAAAGTTGTCGATTTGTCTTCTATTTATTTATTTATTTATTTTTCAACAGAGGAAACATTGCCTTTCTAATCAGCTGAGCAGACTCACTCTTTCCATTCTTTTTTCCTTTACATGCCATTTCCCCAGGAGGTATCCATCCCCTTCATACAGCTGTTGAAATAATCAGAAGAACAGAGTTATACAGTATGTCTAGACGTGACCAACATCCCACCCACAAGAGTCTGGGTGGCAGGAGGAAAATAATCTGTGAGAGGCAAAAATGTGGAGGAAGTGACTTCCTCTTGAGACCTGATTAAGAGAAACTACAGAACTCAAAAGTTCCATCAGAAAACCCAATAGGAATTTGAATTCGTGAAAGTATCCAAAACATGGGCAGATGGTGATGTCAACATTTATGAAGTTCATTCTCCAACATACAACCTATTTAGTGAAATGCATGCCTGGAGGTTCTGGATTAAGTTTGAGATTTTTGCAATCGAAACAGGTGGTCATTCTGGGATAGCTGTAACTTTGGCTTCAGGGGACATCAACACATCCACTTCCAGAACCTTGAGCAACATATTTGCACAGAAAACATAACGTAAAACAGCACATAAAATACAGTACACCTCCCTCATCAAAGTAGAGTTAGCAGAGTAGATGTCTTCCTGGGAACTACCATAGACACAAATAGAATGGAAAGAATAGCGATAGGTCTCTGTATCTCCAAAAACAAGAGCAGTTCAATATTGTTCCAACAGGCGTTTGGCTCCTAAAAACTGTCAGTCTCTCTGACATTACATTGTACTCTCTGATGCTATCTGTTTTTCATGGTTGCTGTTTTAATCCTAATGATTTTAATGTAGTTGTAAATGTTGTTATTGTTGTTTTTATTGTTTGTTAGTCGCCTCGAGCCAAATGGGAGTGGCGACGGATAAATTTGAATAAATAAATAAATATATTTCAGCAAACTCTTAATCCAAAATGAATAATATACCCATGTGATTTTTTTTATAAAAAAAATACATGGATAGTTGAGTCCATGGTAACAGAATCTGCAGATATGGAGTGCTGGTTGTATTTTTTACCTGATAAAATTCTATGAATTATATGGAGTCATTATACAGTAAGTCAACAGCAACTTGAACAAACTCTCAAACACAGATATGAAACTCTGGTGTATTGTGCAGATTAGTTGCAAGATTCCTTCAGGCTGCTGTGTTCCTGTTCATCAGCCAGGCCAGAGGGTACAAAATTGAACATGACAACAGGGAACACGATTAAGCTGAATTAAGCTCCCTTTCAAAGGAATGATGTAGCCTGCCACATGGCCTATGATGCACTGACACATCTGGCGAAGTGAAACATTAGAATCTCAATTCATTCCCCAGTTTCCTGTCAATCCCTCAGGAATGTGCTAAAATAAGAAGGCATTTGTGAACATCAAAGTTGCTGGAGGCCTGACATGGAATCTGGTAAAGGAAAAGCCATTTCAGGGCTCATGAGGCAGACAAAAAGTTCTTGGACACTTCCAACATTGTGTGGGATTTTATGACCTCAAGAATGGAATGGCATTGAGTGGGTGGAGACATATTCAAAATGAAAATAAAAGTGCACAATTTTGGAGACGACAAGAATTCTGAAGCTGGGTGAACCCATGATTGGAAAAAGAAGAACTCTTGGAAGAGGGCATAAAACTAATCAGCAGAAAAAGAAGCACAATTTTTGATATACAGTACCTTTTTTTTCTTGGAGAAACAAAAAAACTGAAAGGGCTCAAAGATGTTTCATCAGCCTCCTTTTTCCACATATCAGTGCTAAAAATATACATCTTTTCTTATTTCATTTCTGTGTTGAAGCTCAAATAGCATCATCACCATCATCAATATTTCCCATTGTCTCCCACTGTCCTCTCATCATCTCCTAAGTCTTCAGAGGTACTGAGCCCTCATCTAACCTCAAATATAATAGTTCATGATTACCAGCACCTCCATGATTTCTTATATTTCCAAGGAAGAAGCAAAATTTTCTTCAGCTAACTCAACAATCAAACAAGAAACCAATTGTACCAGTCAAGAAGCCTATAACAATCTTAGCAGGAATTGTTTCTTTCAGGATATTATTTTATATGTGGTATTTCTCAATCTCTACCATCCAAAGCAAGATACAACATTAAATCCATATGAGGTACCTCAAAAAGTACAATGAAAAGTGTAATGATCAAATCAGCAGCAGCAGGCGCTATGATATTTTATAACAACAAATCCGAAAAATAGACAATCAAGTCTCTGAGCTGTAACTATGAGTAATAAATCCAGTACAAGGAGAGCTGGCAAGAAAACAGAAGAGATAGTTAAAGGAATGAAAGTCATAATTATCATTCATTTTACATATACAGTATGACCACCATATCCACAAGACTAGCACCCGTGGTTGCATTTATCCAAATCTGGCAAATGCTCCCTAGGTTCTTCACTGCAACTATATGGTATTCTTGGTCCAGAAATCCTTTTTTATCAATTGGTTCACTATTTTCTGTAGTTTCAAATATCCACATAAAGTCTAGGAATCTATCCTTCATAGAAACACGGAAAGTATCAAGTTAAATGATGCAGGGACTTTAAGGAGTGGTCTACATATGTAATCCCACATCACACTCTCTGAACTGAGAATATGAAATATTTGTGCACAGAGAAGTAATAATAATAACAATCGTAATAACAATAACAATATATCAACAGCAACTTTATTCTTATACCCCACCACTATATCCCCGAAGGGACTCGGACTGGCTTACATATGGGACAACGTCCACAAGACATAAAAGCAAAACCAATAAATAAAACAAAACACATTAAAATAGAGCATCATAAAATACAACAACCCAAATAAAAACACACTACACATAGAAGTATAAAACAGTTTTCATTGAAGCTCCATCAGACAAGATTCAACAAAAACCAATGACCAGAATTACTAAAATAGGTGTGACCAAGCTATAAAACGGCTGGGCAAGGGATAGTGCAAGCGCAAACAAAACACAGTGCAAAAATATCAATTATACAAAAGGCTAATTATTGGTAGACTAGAGCAATATATAGAGATACATAAAGAACATAAAGAACATCCCAAGCACAAAATACAGTGCGCGACCGCAAAACCCCAAGGGAGGTTACTCAGGACCCATGTCCAGTAGTCTCGCAGACCAATGGTCTGAAGTAGGGGAATGTCCAGGTCACTAGGGTAGTTCACAGAAGAGTTCAAGAATATCAAGCTCTTAGTCCAATAAAAGTCACCAAGGCAAGGACATAGAGGAGCTAGTAAGTTGCTCCTAGTATGGAGGTAGAAAGAAGGCCTTCTTTCTACCTCCATACTAGGAGCAACTTTGCTGTACCACAAAAAGGAGGAAGAAATATTCTTAGCTGGCCTGTGCAATCTAACCTTCTTTAATTACTATGTGTGCATGTAAACCATATGTTAAACAAAGCAAGGTCTGAGATTTTTCTGCTTTAGAAACACTGCAGGGTGAATTCAAAAGATTTTCTAAGCTTTCTATATTACTGGTTGGAGGAAGGTAAAGAACATATTCCTATAATCTCATCCATTATGGATGAAAAATTAATCTTCAAAGAACTTCATCCTTCAAATGCTTACTCGAGGATGCCTTCAGCATACCATTAATAATATTAATAATAATAGTTTTATATCTTGTCCACCTCTCCTCATGGCTCGAGGCAGGTTACAACATTACTAAAACATAAACAAAAACATAATAATTTTAAAACACTCCATAAAATGCACATAATAAAACATACCTCCATAAAATACATATCAAAATAAACAAAACAAAAACCAGGCATACAGTTAAGTTTAAAATTCACCATTAAAACAGGGTAGGCCTGCTGGAAGAGATAGGTCTTCATTTGTATCTTAAATTCTGTTGGAGCTCTACCGGCACTCATGGAGCGGCTGATGAAAAGGTCTTCTGGGTGGTAGTTGCCTGTTGGGTTTTGTCTAGTTGGAGTAACTGCCCCCGAGAGGACCTAAGTGTGCTGGAAGATTGTACAGGAAAATTTGATCCTTTAGGTAACCTGGACCCAAACCAACACCATGTATTTTTGCCTAGAAATTAATTGGCAGCTAGTGGAGTGACTTTAGGATAGGTGTTATATGTTCACTCCTAGATATTCCCATAACTGGTCTGTTTGCCTTGTTTTGAACCAGGTCAAGTTTCCAAACTTGGTATAAGGTCAGCCCAATGTAGAACACATTGCAGAAGTCCAACCTTGAGGTTACCAGTGCATTCACTATCATTTTCAAGTCCTCCAAATCTAGGAAGGGGCACAGCTGGCATATTAACCAAAGCTGATAGTAAGCATTCCTGACCACCGCATCTACCTGGGCTGACATTTGGAGAGACGGATCAAGCAGCGCTCCCAAGCTGCAAACACAATCTTTTGGGGGAAGGTGGTATAACCTCATCTAGGACTGGTTGACATACTCCAACCCCAGATTAGGACCCTTGATGGCAAGCACCTCTGTTCTGTCTGGATTCAATTTCAATTTGTTTTCTTCTCGTCTAACCCATTACCTCCTCCAGGCATTCATTCAGAGGAGATTCGCTATCCTTATCTGTAGCTGCTTTTGAAGGAATGGAGAAATATATTTGGGTTTCATTGGCATACTGATAACACCCTGCCCCATGCCTAAGAATTATCTCTCCCAGCAGTTTCATATAAATAGAATGATACCTTGTGGGATACCACATAGCAGCAACCAGCACTGTATGTCCATTTATGTGTAAAAAAAGGAGATGACTCAAACATTGTAATCATTTGGATTGAGTATAAAAATCATTATGGTTTTTCTCTTCCTATACTGGCATTTGTATCCTTCGCTGTTAAAGTCACTCTAATTCACTCCGACTTGGACGTCAGAGTTACTGCAGTCTCTGAAGATGTAGCGGGAGCACCTGCTTGTCTGGTTTTAATGGATTCATTTCAATTTTGTGCAACCTGAGGACGTTGACAAGATTCTTGGAGGGGAAAGGGTGACCACATGCATTCTGGACCCCTGCCCTGCCTGGCTGATAAAGGAAGCCAGAGGGGGTTTGGCAGAGTGGGTAAAGGTGGTGGTTAATGCCTCCATTCGGGAAGGCAAAATTCCAGCAAGCTTAAAAGAAGCTGTGATAAAACCGCTGTTGAAAAAGCCATCACTGGACCCCACTGATTTGAACAACTTTTGACCAGTTTCCAATCTTCCCTTTTTGGGCAAAGTCTTGGAACATGTGGTGGCCTCACAGCTCCAGGAGTCCTTGGACAAAACAGACTATTTGGATCTATTGCAGTCTGGTTTCAGACCAGGTCATGGAACTGAGAGAGCCACGGTCACCTTCATGGTTGATAGGGGGAGCATGTCCTGTTGTTTCTCCTGGACTTCTCAGCAGCCTTCAATACCGTAGACCACAGTATCCTTTTGGGTCGCCTTGCAGGGATGGGTCTTAGAGGTACTGTTCTGCAGTGGCTCCAGTCCTTCCTGGAGGGCTGTACCTAGAAGGTGTTTTTGGGGGACTTCGGCTCAGCCACACAGCTATTGTCCTGTGTGGTCCCGCATGGCTCAGTATTGTTCCCCTTGTTGTTTAACATCTACATGAAGCTGTTGGGTGAGATCATCAGGAGTTTTGGAGTCCGATGCCATCTGTTCACAGATGACATCTAACACTATCACTCATTTCCATCAAATGCTAAGGAGGCTGTCCAAGTCCTGAACCAGTGCCTGGCCACTGTGATGGTCTGGATGAGGGCGAGCAAATTGAATCCAGACAAGACAGAACTTCTCCTGGTCAGTTGCAAGGCCGAACAGGGTATAGGGTTACAGTCTGTGCTGGATGGGGTCACACTCTCCTTGAAGACACAGGTTTGCAGCTTGGGGTTCCTTCTGGACTCATCACTGAACCTGGAATCCAGGTTACAGTGGTGGCCAGGGGAGCTTTCGCACAATTAAAACTTGTGCACCAGCTGCACCCATACCTTGGAAAGTCAGACTTGGCCACAGTGGGCCATGCTCTTGTTACATCCAGGATAGACTACTGCAATGCTCTCTACATGGGGTTGCCTTTGAAGATTGCTCAGAAGCTTCAAATAGTCCAACAAGAGGCAGACAGGTTAATAAATGGGGCAGCATACAGGGAGCATACAACTTCCATGTTACGCGAGCTCCACTGGCTGCCAGTTTGCTACCGGGCGCAATTTAAAGTACTGGCTTTGGCCTACAAAGCCCTAAATGGCCCTGGCCCAATTACCTGTCCGAACGCATCTCCCCCTATGAACCATCACAGAGATTAACATCCTCCGGGGAAGCCCTGCTCTCTGTCCTGCCATTGTCACAGGCGCGATTGGTGGGGATGAGAGACAGGGCCTTCTCAATGATTGCCAATGGAGCTCCCTTCCTGGTGGAATCAGATCAGCCCCCTCTCTCCTGTCCTTCAGAAGGATGGTAAAAACTTGGCTTTCAGGACAGGGCAATAAAGCAGCAATACGAAAGATTACCAGGCCAATTAGATTAGACGCAGATGACCAAGACGGTTTTAAATGGTGTATTTTAATTATTGAGATAAATGTTTTTAATGTTTATGCATGCATATATGAATTCTTGTCCTGGCATTGAATGTTTGCCATATATATGATGTGCTCCGCCCTGAGTCCCCTTTGAGGTGAGAAGGGCAGAATATAAATGTTTTAAATAAATAAATTTCCTAGGGTTTTCTTGGCAAGATTTATTCAGTTGTGGTTTGTCATTGTTCTCCTTTGAATTTGTGAGAGTGTGACTTACTCAAGTCACCCAAAATAGTTTTCATGTGTGAACAGAATTTAAAATCTTGGTTTCCCATAGTCATGGTGCAAGACTCAAACCATAAAAATATACTGTTTATATGCTTCTATGAATGTATCCTTACTTACAGCTCAGCAATATTGCTTTCAATGAAACTTATTCCCAGATAAATATCAACAGAATTATAATCCGAATCTTCTAGGGCTAGATCAAAACATTTAACTGCTTGAAATCAAACAGCAAATGCTCTACATGTTGTCTACATGAAGCAACTGGAAAACCATCTGTGAACAGAATGCTGGACTAGGTAAAGCTGTGGTATGATCTAGTGTCAATGGGTTTTACCAATACAACACCAAAAGTTTTACAATGCAGTACAGAGGTTTTATTTTCATTTCAAAGTAATTTAGTGTTGTAAATTATTTTTTCCCCTTTTCATTTATGATTCCCTTTTCATTACTTTCCAGTGTTTGCATTGACTGCCTGAGGGAAATGCTTGTCCCAATTTCACTTATTTGTAAGTTACTCTGTGAAACTTTTCAGGTGCAGAGCAAGGTCCAAATATTCTACAGAAATGCAAGTTAATTGCTACAATGAGAATTAGATCATTAGACTTGGAAGCAAACACACAAGAATAATAATTTCTGAAAGTAATCTACTTTCAAGATTGGTTGAAAAGTATTAAATACAATACTGTGTTTTCTACAACAATTGAAGAATGGTAGTATACATCAGTACTTTAAATGCACCAAGTTCTGTCTGATCTTGGAAGCTAAGCAAAATCAGCCCTGGTTAATACTGGATAGAAAAATGCTGACCAACACAATGTTCTGTAGAGTATATTTTAGTGTCTTTCTACACTACCCAATAACTCATGATGAGTCATGGATTTACATGAGGCATCCAAATGATGCCTCAGGTAAACCCAGATTAATCTGGATAACATTGGGATATCTCAGTATTCTCCAGATCAGTTTGACACCTCAACAGATCCAGACCTTGTTGTGTTCTTTGGGCATGTATCCTTCTGGAGCCTGAAGGAGTGGGATGGCATCCACCTCCCTCCCCACAGCCCCCCATTTCCCCCTCAAAAACTTACCAGAGGGGCCTGCTGTCATGTCCCAGCCTGACTCTAAGCAAGACCACAGCCATGTTAAACCCTAGAATTTAGCTAGACCAGAAAGCAAGCCTCTGCAGAGGCCTCTAGTTCAATCAACGTTCAAGGACAGGTGCAGCCTAGCTCCATCCCGGGCTGATAAGAAGCGAGGGGAAAGTGGAGTCGGGTTAACTCCCTTCCTTCCAGGTGCAAGCACTAATGAGTTGACATACCATCCTGATGCGGGAGGCATGAGAAAGCCCAGCCGAGGATCTGTCCATGAGAACCAGTTGCGACGCAGCTTGCGTCGTAAGGATCAAAGCCCTGTGGGGCCTATTTAAGTTAAGACTCAGAGATGTGCGGCATCTCGTGCCAACATTCAGTTTTTGCCTCGCCAAGTTCCACGTACTCTAAGTTCCAGCCTGGGCCAGTGGGCCTTCAAGTCCTCATACTCAAGTTTTGCCAAGCCTTTGTTGCCAGAGACTTTCCAGTATTTAGCCCATTGGGGCATCAGGACTATTTTCCCTTTCTTTTAACCTCTTTTACTCCTTGGACTATTGCATTGCAATGTTAGATGCTGAGAGCATCTAAGGACTATATTTTTATCTCTTTACTACCTTTCACTTATTCTAAATAAAGCATTTAATCACGGCTGGTCTCAAGTGGTTTACTGAGGGATCCTTCAGGTCTACGGTGCAACATCTGCTGGCAGCACAGACTCCTCTGGGGAGTTCTCTAAATGAGCAAAAACGATACATCAGATGATGTGGGGGGGGGAGGGATTTCCCTCTAGAGAGGCAAGCACTGCCAGTAAGTTTTTGAGGGGGAAATGGGGGGCTAGAGGGTGGCTGTATACCCTCCTGCATTGACCTTTGGTAGACCTAGGTTGGCATATAGCCCCCCCCCCGAGAAAGTCTGGAGTTTGGGTTCAGGGTAGGGATAGCATCCCAAGAGAAACTAAGTTAAAACAACCCAGTTCCTCCTGAGGTGTTTAAGCAATGTAGAAGGGACCTCAAAATAAGGCAATAGTTAGCCACCTCTGAGTATAACTTTCATTTAAAAATATGAAATCCATGGGATCATCATAAACTGGCAATCAACATGAAAGTATATGTACACACAGTATATAATAAATCAGCTATTGTTAAAGGTACAGCTGCAGTGATTAATTGAAAAATTGGGAAATGTAATTTGAAAAACCTCTTAAAACATATATAATAAAGTTTGATTATATACCATCCTGCTAGAAACATGAAAAGTCATCACTCAATCAGCAAGGTTAAGTATGGCTTGGAATGTCGACAGCCCACGGGTAAAAATACTTTTAAGTGACATATTGAATGCATGTGTCAACTCTTGTGTGATGTTTATCACCATGACATCTGTCATGAGCTACAGTTTCTGTTGCTCACTCTGAATGTACAACATTCTGTAGTACAGATGTGTTGTAGTAAGGACTCTGAATAGCAGGTGAACAAGTGAGGTAATGGTATGTAAGAATGGAAAAGCAGTGAAGTTGGACAACTTTGTGAGCAAAGGAAAAAGATTCTGTTCTCCAAACTCAAGCTGAAGAAAACAGAAGAACCAAATCATTACATTTGTTATGGTGTAAGATGTTAAGACCAAAGTGTAGCTTCATTCACATGCAGATAAGCCAACAACCATCTCCTTTTCCTTATGGTTACATTGCAGTCAAAATTGTGATTGGTCACCTTGATTTTACATATACATCTTCATTTATTCCATTTCTGCATACAAGAATGAAGAATTTCAAAAACTGTCTTTCCCATATTTGAAATTTATAATAGTTCTCTTCCTTTTTGATGATTTCTCATGTTTCCAGAATTTTTATAAAAAAATCATTTGGATAAGAATATTTGGGAGTGGAAGAGGGGGAGGTTATGTTAAAATGTTACATAAACTTATTTCTTGTCAAGATTGAAAAAGTATGTGATTACTGCATGCTTTCTTAATTATGATTAAGTGAGAGAAACACTATGAGTCCCAAAAGAA
This sequence comes from Anolis apletophallus, assembly GCA_030556195.1. NCBI lineage: Eukaryota > Metazoa > Chordata > Lepidosauria > Squamata > Anolidae > Anolis > Anolis apletophallus. The sequence goes on from JARBWK010000007.1 coordinate 139,865,678, forward strand.
TAATTCTAAGCCAGATTTGCCTGATTGGCTGCCAACTGGCATATGGATTTTGAAAACTCAGCATAAGAGAATGCAAGTGTAAATTAGTAATTCAGACACTACATAGAGTTTCATGTCTCTTGACCATTAAAGAGCTGTGAAAGCAGTTTTTCGAAGACATATGCACACATATCAAAATTGTACTTAGTAAACTTGACTGAAGACAGTAAGATTAATTTTCCACTGCACTTTCACTACAATCCAACCCTTAATGAAACACAAACTTTATTCATGCCTGCCCAGTTTTGGGAGAAAGTAGAGCTTCCCCGGTCCAAGAACTCTCTAGTGACTCTCAAATATGATAAACCTGCCATCCACATTCCTTAGTATGTGGGAAGGGCCCTATACCATAAATTGCAAGCGAATGCATGTAGAGCTCTAGGACATTCATCTCTCCTGCTTCAATTATCCCTCACATATTACTTCAAGGTGAGGGTGCTGTGTGTATCCTTTTCTGTCCCATATTATTTTTTTAAATCCCATAATATGATGTCTGTATGCTAAGTCCTATCCCATAAAGACACCCCATGCTCAAAAAGACCACAATATGTCATTTACCAGGCAGTTCTAACTCAATTTCTCAAATTGCATCCTACTGAAAGAAAAATAAATACAGTGTTCCCTCACTTATTGCTGGGGTTAGGTTCCAGGACCTCCTGCAATAAATAAAACCGCGATGTAGGGATGCTCTATTTATTTTAATATTTATACATTGTTTTAGTAGTTTACATTTTAGCAAGTTATACACTATTTTAAGTCTTTAGAAACATAAAATAAAGTGAAAGGAAGGAAGGAAAGGCCCTTCAATGCTGGAGGGAGGACTGAGGAGGGAAAGTGCCTTGCAGAGCAGCGGCAAACCCCCACAAAACTGGGAAAATACAATTATAACAGTGAAACAGCGAGTCCGCAATAAGTGAACAGCAAAGTAGCAAGGGAACACTGTATAGTCAAATCTTCTATCTAGAATTATAAGACAGGAAACTAAAGAGGAACACCTATATTTAAAAATGGACATGTTTGTGTCTCCCTCTCTCTATGCATCACCTGTTACATGCTATCACATTCTTAGACACATGCTCAGTTTTTTCAAGTCTGTGAGATCAGGAATTCAGCAAGAGATACCTAGATTTGGGGTACTCCAGGGCTGTCCAACTGCCGGCCAAGCAGGTGTTTTGGACTTCAACTACCAGAAATCCTAGCCAGTTTACCAGCTGTTAGGATTTCTGGGATTTGAAGTCCAAAACACCTGCAAGGCCGCAGTTGTTAGCCCTGCAAATGATTTAACCAAATCTGGGTTGATTGCAAGGGACCAGTTATATCTCTGAATTGGCACTTACTTTCCTTAAGACATTTTCTTTTACCTAAAGACTACAACAGGTTTTGTATCGGATCAATTTCTAATCTTAGCAAGCACCTCTCCCCAGGCTCCTCTGCAATCCCAACATCTGCCATAGCCTTCTGCCTAAGTTTTCCCCTGCCTCTCCACAGGAAAAAAATGTTTGCATGATAAATTTTAATGTAGCTGCAGGACAGTTGTGTTCATTTGATTTTCACCTACATTTTCTTTCTTTGTTTCATATTCAATTGCATGATTTTGGGCATCACTTTTTGCATGAAAATTTGGACATTTTTGGTATAACATTTCTCCCATAGCCAAGAGGGCATCTGTGTACATTTTTCACATACTTTTATGTTGTGCACATTGGCATGTGGGAATTCCAGATTGATTTTTTAATGAGCTGTCGACTGTAGTACAGATTATCTTTGAGTCTGATATACTCTCTTTTGGAGGTCTTTAAACAAAAGTTGGGTGAATAATTCTTGAAAAATACAATTATGTGCATCTAGATCACAAAGAGCAGGAATAGATTATCTTTGCAGTCTATTCCAGCTTCATTGTTCAATAATGAAAGACTGAAATGTATGCTCACTTTTTTCAAACAGCTTAGTGATTAATAGATTTTTTTTAAAAATAAAAAAGTTAATATCTTCCCATCAACTCTTTTCAGAGATCTGAAACTTTTCTTCAAGATTGTTACATTACATTGCATGATATAGTTGTCCTGCTTTGAAAACATCTAATTTGATCATATAACTCTCTATATGGAAACAACTATCATCACATGAGGAAAGGCACTCATATGATATTACAATTCAGTCATCTAGTCACATGTGAGGCCCATAAAGTATTTAGATGTATATTTGACATAATGCCCTTCAGTTCATGATCACAGACACACAGATCTACTAGTGTGGTGGCTAATTTAAATTCAAGTTTGTAGTATTGCACAATATACATGATATATATTAAAACTTTGAAACAGAAAAAAAAAATTCAATGATTTTGCAATGAAATTACTAACATTTGATTCAATATGTGTGAGTGCATTCTCCAGTGCCAAATAGCTTTACATATTTCACATTACTTATAAGATTTTTTTTACTTACTCTCACAAAGTCTCCTCCTCAGCTTTCCACGGATCTTATCAATTGCATTGTAATCAGAAACATGGAAGACATGGGCAGACTTAGGCTCAGAAGCAATTTCATCCAGCTCTTCTTTAAGTGCCTCGCCAACACCCACAGCAAAGATCCTTATTCCCGCTTTATGTGCGGCAGTGGCAGGATCCAAAACATGATCTTGGCTTCGGCCATCAGTTAGAAGAATAGCTACCTTTTTGATGGCATTGTCAGTTGGCCTCCCACCAGCCTCTGCTGAAAAACTATAGGTGTTGATGTACCTCAGGGCATCTCCAGTGTTTGTATTGCCCCCATAATATTTGATGTTCTTTGCAGCTTCTTTTATCTGCTCACGAGTTTGGTATCTTCCAAGGTCAAACTCAGTAGTTGGTCTATCACTGTAGCGGACGACACCAACCTGTGTTTTGTCTGGTCCAATTTCAAAAGTGTCCACTAAATTGGCCACCCACTGACGAACTTTCTCAAAGTCCTCTTTGCCCACACTGGAGGAGGTATCCAAGATGAAGACAAGGTCATAGTGAACATTCTTACAACCTGAAAGGGAAAAATGAGAAGCAGGTGAGATATGGAAAAGCAAGGCAGTCACCAACACTCCAAGCTTCAGATACATTTCCATTCAGCATCCCCCTTTTGAGGGAATTTCTTGCTAGCTGCCATCTCTCTTATGCACCAGACCTTGAAGAGCCATAGTAAGTCTTCCTCTAGAGTTCAAAAAAGTAGATTCAAACACAGCTTTTGCTTTATTCTACATAACTTCTCTGTATGTGTGTGTTGTAGCTACTTTGTCTTGGTTCAACCCTTTCGCCTACTCTGTCTGCATCTCTATGAGGCAACTGTTTTCCTTTGAAACCTTAACAGACTTCTCTCTGTTCCCCACTTTCCAGTTCGCTTTGATAGGACATGCTGTAAAAACTCTTGGCAGATCAAAAGTTGCCTGCTTTCAATCTGTCTTTACTGACTCTTAATCTCAAACAATTGGCATTCTATGTTTTCTCGTTAAAAGGCCATCCTATCTTTAATTTATTGTTTGCCTGGAGAAATGTTTTTCTTTTCAATCCTGAACATTTTTACAAGATTTTTCTTTTAAAAGAAAACAAATCCAGCTTGTTGACAACAGAGTGATTCATTGGATTGGAGAACATATTCCTTAAATTGAAGATAATTCAATTGCCATGAAACTCTTTCACTGATTCTCCTCCTTCACAAAGAGAAGGGGGAGGAGAGTGGAAGCCAAGGATGAAACCCTGGGGCAACATTTTGCCTGAGCAATTCATCACCCTGTCCCTACATTTCAGATCACACATTTCAAAACCTTTGTATTTCAGTGATTTCACATATAGCATGAATATTAACATAGACCAATGGTTTCAAACTATCTGGTCAGTTGTTTATCATGCATCACCCTGTTGGACCCAGCAATGGTGATACTTTTCCTTCAAGACATATTGATCATAGCCAACATCGTTCAAATGAGATGGAGTTATAGTTAACATTCTTTGCATCCCACTACTCTTCCTTGCAAGGTCCCTTGAACCTATAGAGCAGTGGTTCTCAACCTGTGGGTCCCCAGATGTTTTGGCCTTCAACTCCCAGAAATCCTAACAGTTGGTAAACTGGCTGAGATTTCTGGGAGTTGTAGGCAAAACACCTAGGGACCACGGGTTAAGAAACACTGCTATAGAGGAATAGATTTTAGGATTTTTTTTTTTAAAAAGGGGTGATTCTATTAGTTGTCTGTATGAATTGAAAACATGACATAGACCAGGCCCCACAATCTACTGTAATGCATCAGGATTTCATAGCAGGTATTTAAGTGTGCACATGTGTGGCCCATTTTTGTGATACTAACCTTCATAAGACACATTGTTACTTTGTTAGAGCAATCCCTGATCATTTCAGTATCTGAGGGATATCATTTATGATAAATCTAACATTATATTAATCCAAGCTTTCAAAAAATAATATCAAGTGTACCTTTTTTGTGCGTATTTCATCCCCTGAATTAGAATTCTGATTGAAAAGTATAACAAAGGTCAGCATCATTTCTTTCATTTCATGTAATTTGCGTATGTATTTTCACTCACATATTTACATAATTTCTACTCTATTAAGAATCATGTAAGTGTTTAAATAGATTAATTATGCTTAGAAAACTGAGAAGTAATGTTTTAGTAGGATTATAAAGGTTGATTGGTTTCCTGGAAGAAGAATGAATTTGAGAACCCACTAGTAAACTGGGTGGGGGGATGTTGCATTAAAACAAAATGTATGCAAAATAATGAAAAAACAGATTGAAGACAGGGGTAACTATTGTAGATTTTCTGTTGTATTTTCAGGTTGCTTCTTGTTAGAACATTGTTCTGACCTTTCATTTATCCCAAAGAAATCCAAAAATATGGAAAATTTATATCCCATGTCTGCTTAGGTGATATTGGAGAATGATGATGATGATGATAATAATTGCAAAGATGTGCTGGAATTCTCCAAGGTCTCTTAGTGGACCAACAGAGACCTCTTAGGCCCCTTCCATGCAGCTGAATAAAATCCCACTTTTTCTGCTTTGAATTGGAATATATGACTGTGTGGACTCAGATAACCCAGTTCAAAGCAGATATTATGGGATTTTCTGCCTTGATAGTCTGGGTTGCATGACTGTGTGGAACGGCCCTAAGTCTTAACAATTTTTCCACTGCATTGCAGAGATTTCCATAGTCATGAAAGTACAGCATTTGGAACACTCTTTAGTACTGCATAAAACTTGGTATTTTGATCCCTGGTATTTTGAATCCAGCTGTACATCTCAAATTATACCCCTGTTACAGTTCTCTTGCAAACAATGCTTCCACTTACCTGCCCTTTGAGCCTGAGTTTTCTCTCCACTACAGAGATATAGCAACAATATCAAGACAGAAGGTATCTGGTGTCTTCCAGCCAGGGACATGACTCCTTTCTTCTCCAACACTGTTTTCTCTTTTCTCCCACTTCCACAATGGGAATTATTCTATAAATCCATGTCTAGGGAGAAGACCAAAAACAAAGTAAAACAGAAATGAGCAGAATGCAAACCACAGGGTCATCTATCTATGAAGTGGGAGAAGGATTTGAGAAGAAGAGAGGAAGTAGTTTCCCAACTGTACATTCTTTTTTGTAGATAATGCATCCCCCCGTTTTCCTTGAGGGCTTGCTGGCTGTACACAGACAAAGCAACACAGAGTTCACCAGTGTTTGAAAGAGCAGATTAAAAGGTCTTTGTTGCAGGCTCAGCCCCAGTTGTCAGAAGGAAGAAGATTACTGCATTATTTAGGTTGAAATGTGTCCATCTTTGACAGTATGTTCAGGGCAGCAGACCGGAAATTATCCCCAGGGCAGGCCTCTTTTGCTTCCATGTTAGACTTGTGCCTCGCAGGGAGGCTTGGTTATGATAGTTCCCTCTGACCTGAATTGACTGAACATTGTGAAAAAGCTATTCCCACAACATTTGCCCCAGCTGTGCTCAATAGGCTTGACGGTCATTGTGCCATCTTGGGTAAAAGCTTGTGTTTTCCATAAACCAAAACCAGCTGATCCCATTTCTTGTGTGAAGACAGGGGGTGATTTGGGAAAAATGCAATAGGCAGAAAGAATATAAAATCACAAGGAAGGCCCTTCAAACAACAGCACAACGTATGGCACTGATAGCCTTGGGATATGTCATCCAACCAGGTAGACTCATGACTATTTGGAAATCCACAGGACTTGTAGAAACATCCTGAAGTTGCTTGGAGGGAAGGAGAGGAAATCCGTTTGGCTTCTGGAGGTTGTGGAAGGAAGGATGACCCAGTCCTAGTCATATGTACAACGCAAAGCTTGGAAAAGTTACTTTGTTGGACTATGAGTTTCAGAATGCCCCAAACAGTATGACAACTGGAACCATCACATGGAAACCCAGTTTATACATCTAAGACTGGTTAAAAGAAAATATGACCATGTATATGAAATTTAAAGTTGTTTGGTCCACATTAGCCAAATGCTATAATTTATCTGGATTGATCCTTTGTGGCATCACTTTTCCAGCTGCTTTTAAAATTTGTCTCCCTTCTTTAGCCTTTCTCTTCAGCTTACTTCAGCTACAACCTGATTTCAAAATGCAAAAGTAGTCAATCAGGTTTGCCAGTCACACAATAAACCCAGGCCCCCTCTACACTGCCATGTAATCCAGTTTCTGAATCCAGATTATCTGCTTTGAACTGGATTATATTGCAGTGTGGGATCTTATAATCCAGCTCAAAGTGGAAAATCAGGATTCGGAAACTGGATCTGGCCTCACTGAGGTTGAGGGGAGAGAAGGAAGCCAAAATTTGCCCTTTCTACTAGGCTCGGGCAAAAGCAAACTGCTACATCTCCCCCTAATTTGTGCACCCTTTTGCATGGTTTTTTGTCTTCTTGATCATACTTTGATATTGCTTGGTCAATTGTGTCCAGTTTTCAAAAAAAATGCAGCCATGACAGCAAATATGGAATCAAATTGTTAAAAATTATTGTTATTGCATGCTTATGGGTAATTTCCATTATACGGTAACCTTAAAGTTTATCACAGGGGTTTCCAATCAGGATTTCTTCAGAGGGGATTAACAAAGCTATGTACCATGGAGAGTTCTAGGTTTATCTTCAGGTGAAATAATAGATTCTACCAGTTCAGACTGCAACTAGAGGATATTCAACATCAATTCTAATGTGAAGTAACCAGAATTTTACATAGATTCTATAGCATTATAAATATCTACTAAAGATGACTCCACCATATACTTCTACTGAAAGGAACAAATTACATTATGAGTACAGAAATTGAAAAGACAAATTAGGAAGTGGGATGCCAAATTCAGATTTGTTGTCACTTCAACTCTTAAAACATATTGCATAAAATTCCCATTCTTCACAGGGCCAATCCAGACAAGGCCCATAACGTGGAAGCTCCCACTGTTTTACCGGAAGTGTCCAAACAACACCTCTGGTAAAACCAAATTAATTTGAGGCAAAGCAGCAAAACTCTGCTTTGTCCCAAATTAATTTGATAGCCCATTAAATCTGTGCCTTCATGAAAGGCATGGGTCTAATGGGCTATGGGCCCTGTGTGGATTGGGCCTGAGGATCACATCATATGATCCCTAAATCCAAGCCACACAGCCCTCTTGGGCTTTTGGCCTCTATGAGCCCGGAAAACCCAGAGGGCACCAACCCCCTCCCCAACCCCCCCCCCCCAGGCCTTAAAGTTAAAAGAACTTAACAGGTCACAATTAAAGTCCCACCGGAGTGCTCCTGACACATAGAAATCATGCATTGGTGTGGGGTATGCTTCTCTCCCCCCCCCATTCTCCTGACACATCATTTCTATGTGCCAAGGGGACTCCAGCAGGACCTCAATGGCAGCTAGATAAGTTATTTTAATTTTAAAGCATCTAGGCACCCCTCAGGAAAAGTACACACTTGGGGGGGGGATGTGGGGCCTTAAACACATGCCTAAACAGGTCTCTCGAACCAGCTTAGGCACATGTTGAAGAGCTGTCTGGAAGTGGCCACAGGGTCAAGGTGAAGTTCTCAGATTTTCATCCAATCCTTTCAATGTGAAAATACATGACTAAACTGAGTCTATTGCACCTTGAAGGAGAAAACTGAATAACATAAGATAAGGAGGTGTCAGCAATTTTAGAAATGATTTTTTAGGTTTCTAATTCGACCGTGGTGTTTGGTACCACGGACTTCAAATAAGACAAATGAACATGCCGTAAAGTCAATCAAGCCTGGGCTCTCAATAGATGCCAAGGTGACTTAAGTGAAGCTGTTGTACTCTGGAAGTAATTTTTTATCATGAAAAATTGGTTTCATGTAATTTCAAAAAGATAGTAATTTTATGTTTGTGGATTCTTCTAACTCATGGCAATTGAGACATATATGCATATACTTTTGTTGCTAGTCTTACAGTCCATACACAGGATCAAAATGTAACAAATGTCAAGTTAATGCAAATTTCCTTCCCGTCATTAGTCAGAAGTTTATTGAAAGAGATGTGGATAACAATTAAAATTGTTGTTGTTGTTTGTTCTTGTCACTGCCAATGTTTTTTTATGTTAGGAGCAACTTGAGAATAATGGGTTAAACTCTTATGCCAGCAGGACTGAAGACCGAAAGATTGGAGGTTCAAAGCTGGGGAGAGTGCAGATGAGCTCCCTTTGTCAGCTCCAGATCCTCATGTGGGGACATGAGAGAAGCCTCTCACAAGGATGATAAAACATCAAAACATCTGGGCATTCCCGGGCAACATATTTGCAGATGGCCAATTATCTCACACCAGAAGCGACTTACTGCCTACAATAATGTTATCATATAACTCAATATGCCTAAAACTGCAATGCTGTACATATGTTTCTGAGTACATAGATAGGTAAATATGTATTAGAAAGAATTCACATTTCAATAAGTTAAATTCATTAGGAAACTTTCCAAAAATTGTATGAATTTTAAAATAAACACAGAGAATAGGTTTCTTGACAGACATCTCTCTTGGGTGTATTTCAGCTCTTCTCCAGCAGGTGTCCTAGCAACATCAGGAGAGCTGGAAACATTTCTGCAATGAAGTGCACCTTTGCCAACACTGAGTCCCAGCACTTAATTTATACAGACAATTCCACATGTTTAATATTTTGGAAATTTGAATCCTGGCTCATCTAGTAACATCACAAGGCTGGATTCAACATCGTTCTGGTTGGTAGATGAAAGCTATTAGAATAGCAATCTACAATTCATAATATTCTTATTTTTATATTTTTCTGCCATAAGAGCTAGAAAATCCTGATGAAAATTATAACAAGAGAACGAGAGAGAAAAAAACAGTTTAACTGCCATGGCTCAATGCACTGAAATCATTGGAGTTTTATGAGGCCTTTGCCCTTCTCCGCCAGAGATTGCTAGTGTCTCAACAAACTACAAATACTGGGATTCCATATCATTCAGTCATGACAGTTAAAGTGGTGTCAAACAGCATTGATTCTACTGTGTATATTTAGCTTTAATGTGCTTTTCTGAAATGTAGTTGTGTCAACTTCTCCACCATTCTACTTTCCAGGCAGTCCCTTAGTTGCAAACATCTGACTTACAAATGACTCATAGTTAACAACGAGGATTTAAAAAAAGCAGAATGTGAGAGAAATCTACCCCTCAGAAGGGAAAATCACTCCTGAAAGAGCTACCATGGGGAAAATGTGTGTCAACCTATGTGGTTTGTAATTTGGGAGCTTCCTGTTTTTATAACACCTTGATGGGGAAATTCAAAAGAAATTTGTGTTTGAAAATTTGAGAAATAGCAGTTTTTCACAAACAGAATCATTAACCATGAGAAGACATAGAGGCCCCATCAGTCCCAGCCCACCACCACAACACAAATATTCCAGCAGAGAAATAAAACAGGCTTAATCTTCTATAATTAAAACACATCGAGTTCTTTACTTACATATATCAAACTTTTCCTAATGTTTAGTTATCAGAATGAAGTACCTTAGTCTAATATTATCAGAATTACTTCTTAAATAGATTTAATTCTACTTTATCAGAATCCGCTTGAGATATTTTGCTACCTAAAGTACAGCCACCAAATGAAGATCAAAATAGCTCTTATACTATATGAAGAAAAGAAGGGATCTGACTCTTCCCAGTACATTCATGCAAACGCAAACTCCTGCAGGGCTGGGCTATAGCACAGCAGGTTAATCACTAGCTGCAGCAAATCTTGCCAATTGAAAGGTTGACAAGTCAAAGCCCGGGTCAGGTGAGCTCCTGGCTTTTAGCCCAGCTTCTGCCTACCCAGCAGTTAAAAGACAAATGTGAATAAATAGGTAAAACTTTAAGACAGGGAGGTATTTAAAGCACCCATAAGGAAATGCCAGAAAAATACTGGCGATTTTATAAATGTTTACAAACAAAGCTCTTCAGCAGGGAAGATGGAGAAACAGCACTCCTTCCACACACACACCCGGTGGCCAGGACCAAGCACAGCCTTCAAGATGCCAAAGATGGGAAAGCCTATATATATCTATGTACATTTGTCTGTCTTGGCATTGCATAATGTCATTGAATGTGTTATATGATCCGCTCTGAGTTCCCTTCAGGATGAGAAGGGCAGAATATAAATACTGTAAATAATTATTTATTTATTTATTTATTTACTATATTTGCATACTGCCCTTCTAAGCCTTTCAGGCAACTCAGAGTGGTTTACAGAGGCAACAATAAATGCCCAAGAAAATCATAAAACATTTAAAACATTAACACATGATATAAAACCATAACAAGACTAATAAAACATAAATAAGTAGATAAATGAATAATCTTCATTGTGGAGAAGGAGACTGTGCAAGGAAGCTGATGAAACCATGGACCACATCCTCAGCTGTTACAAGAAAATCACACACACGGATTACAAAGACACAACTTTGTGGCCCAAATGATTTACTGGAACTTATATCTCAAATACCACCTGCCAGCAGTAAAAAAATGGTGGGATCATAAATCTGCAAAGGTAGTGGAAAATGAACACGCAAAAATACTGTGGGACTTTCAAATCCAGACTGACACAATTCTGGAACACAATACACCAGACATCACGATTGTGAAAAAGTTAGTCGGGGGTATATGTGGGGGTCGGGGGGGTAAATGTTGTATTGTACTTCAAGCAGCCCAATGTGGCTGCGAGTGTGTCTTTTATCACTTTGCAAATCAATAAAAAATATTTTTAAAAAAGAAAAGAAAAAAGTTTGGATTATTGATGTCACCGTATCAGGTGACAGCCGAATTGACAAAAAACAACAGGAAAAAACTCAGCCATTATCAGGACCTCAAAATCGAACTGCAAAGGCTCTGGCATAAACCAGTACAGGTGGTCCAGTGTTGATGGGCACACTAGGTGCCATGCCAAAAGACCTCAACCGGCATTTGGAAACCATGACCTGTCGACTGCAAAAGGCCACCTTACTTGGATCTGCGCGCATCATTCAAAAATACATCACACAGTTCTAGATGCTTGGGAAGTGTTTGACTTGTGATTTTGTGATATGAAATCCAGCATATATATCTAATTTGCTGTGACATACTGGGTTTTTGTGTCAGCACAAAATAATAATAATAATAATAATAATGTCATGATCCCTTAGATATGCTTAAGTTGCATTATGGACAGTGCTATAGGAAAATGGCATCATTAATAATAAAATTGCTCTTTGATTTTTGGGAGTTTGAATCTATAGATGGTTGAAGACAGAATCTGTGTATATACCATTCATTGAAACTATTACCTATTTGTTCTCATTGGAAATTTATTTATAATCTATGTCCTCTAAGGAGGCAGAAGAAAAAGATACAAAAGAAAACATGCATTTTTATTCTCTCTTTTGTTATGCACAACAATCCCATGTTCTTCCAAATATATTTAATTTATACTGAATTCACATGATTTCTGCATATATAGTCAGGTATGGTGACTATTCATGGTCTCTTGACAGAGTAGCAGCTCAAATTCCACAGCAAGGGCCAGCTGAGACTTAAATATATTTTTGTCTTCTGCAGACAGACACATGGAGTCAGTAGGCAAAACTCTGCTGGAATGTCCCGGAGTATAGTCAGTTGAGCTTTTTTATCCAGAGGAATGGAATAACACACATTTTCATTCCTCTTAAAAAGCTTCCGTCCTTTCCCTAAGCAATGAAGCTACCAAAGAACCAATATATCCTTTTCGCACATCCCAAATCAGTTCCCAAATAACTCTCAGACTTCAGCAGGGGCTCAGTTTGCACAACTAAATCATTTGTGAACTTTAAAAAAATGCTGTATAGAGAAAAAAATGAATCGGATTCTAATATGAACAATTATGTTTCAATTAACCTAGCTGTCAGCACAGAAATTTGACTTCTAAATTTAAGTAATGTCTATAGACCAGTGATTTTCAACCAGTGTGCCACGGAACATTAGTGTGCCGTGGGAAATTATTTTCAAACTTCATATAAAACTATGTCGCATCTGTCCCTTTAAGAAATGGAACCATAGCACTCTCGCATCACCTAAGAAGTGACCCGAGAGTGCTATGGTCATACCATCTTGGATTCGCTCAGACGTGGCTAAGTAATGGTAGGTTACATACCTGTGACCATCTTTCTTTGAGTGAAGCTCTGTGAATGCACACTTATGAAGTTTGCGCGCCAGCGCGGGCTTCCAACGGAAACTTTCCCAGTTTGAAAAGTTTTGGCGGTAGCTCGCCCCAGCCGCCCGGAGGGCATAAAAGGCGCCCATGCGCCCACCCCATTCCTACGCCACATTTGCAACTAGGAAAGGGTGGTTTGAGATAGAGGGATAGAGGGGCGGGTTCGTGTGGATTCACAGAGCTTCACTCGAAGAAAGATGGTCACAGGTATGTAACCTACCATTCTTCTTCGAGAGCTCTGTGAATGCACACTTATGAAGACTTACCGAGCTAAGGTGAAGGAGGTGGGAACAAACCAGCCAATTTTAGAAAAAAAACCAACAGGTTTATTGCAACCAGCAATTTGAATAAATAACATCACAACAATGTAATAAATAAGAGTGGAAGACATGCTCCCACTTGTAAAAATAGTGCAACAAGCACCATTCATGTCAGGCACACAGGCCTCACAGTATAAAGTGCAACAAGCACCATTCATGCCAGGCACACAGGCCTCATAACAGTAAGTGCAACAAGCACCATTCATGTCAGGCACGCAGGCCTCACAGTATAAGTGCACAACGGGTGCAACCTAGAAATGATTCTAGGTAAGCGCGCTTAACCGGTAGACTGTGCCCCGATTCGGGGCACGGCAACACTTGTTACTTAACAAAGTAGAAAAGAACAGGGGTCGATCGACCTAAACTGTCGAAGAACCCTTGGATAGAGGGGGGAGACAGGGTCGCCCACTAGACCCTACCCTGAAGGCCCTTGGGGGTGAGGATTGCCCGCCCAAAAGCCGCCTCCCTTCCAAATAGGGTGTCTACCCGGTAGTGGGATATGAAGGTGGAGGGGTTGGCCCAGATGGCCGCCCTACAAATTTGGTCCAAGGGGATTCCCTGGTGAAAAGCAGTCGACGTGGCCACTTGGGGGGCATGGTTGACGGGCTATCTGATAGCACAGCTCAACCAGGGACGCCACCCAATTAGACAGTCTCTGTGACGACACCGGCAAGCCCGGCTTGTCGGTTGCGTAGGAGACGAAGAGTCTGTTCGACCGACGATAGTCCGCCGACCTGTCCCTGTAGACCCAGAGGGCTCGTCTGACATCGAGGGCTCTGAGTGTCGACTCCCCGTCCCCGGACGGAGGGGACCCCAGGTCCGGCAGTATAATGTCGGTGTTTACGTGGAACGGAGACACCACCTTAGGCAGGAAGGTGATGTCCGTTCGCAAGATGGCCCTGTCCGCCAAGAACAGCAGGTAGGGCTCGTCGACACAGAGCGCGGCCAGCTCGGAGGGCCGACGCGCCGACGCACCGACGCGCCGAAGCAATGGCGACCAGGAATGCCACCTTCCAGGAGAGGAGGCGTAGATCGATGGACGACAACGGCTCGAACGGTGGAGCCGCAAGGCAGGACAGCACCAGGTCCAGGCTCCAACCCGGTGTCGGTGGATGCACCGGGGGGCGGGTGTTGTTGACCCCTCTCAGGAATCTCTTGACCATCGGGTATTGGAACAGCGAAGGACCACCCCTTTGCTGATTCTCATAGGTGAGGGCTATGGCCAGGAGCTCGACCTGTTGTTGAAGTAGCTTTGGAGACTGAGCCGCCAGCAGCCAGTCGTCCAGGTACGGGAAAAACCCGGATCTTTTGCCTTCTCAAGTGCGCAGCCACGACCGACATGCACTTGGAGAATGTTCGAGGAGCCGTCCCGAGCCCGAAGGGGTCAGTACTCACTGTCCTTATGGTACCATAAGCGCCTCATTTGAGGACAGAAGATCTACAGGACAGTGAGTACTGACCCCTGAACATTGCAAACGGAACCCATTTGCCCTCAGACCTTGAAGCCGTACTGTGTGGGCTGCTTTGCTTAATTGCGTGTTCTGTATCATTAGAGAGAAGCGCTGGTGCATAATCTGTATATATGTATGTGACACTATAAGAGTTGTGATTATTAATGAATATAGAGGGAGCGTCCCTCATCTTGTTATGAATTGTAATTAATATATTTTGATACATTTTGCATGATGCCTATATGATTTTGTGTAGGCTTAAGTTGCTGTAAATACAGTGAAAGCTGTCTTTCATTTGGATTCACTTTCACCGGGGATGCAATGGCACCAACTCCGCTGTGCTTGGTGTGTGGTGAGAAGCTGTCCAATAGCACCATGGTGCCAAGCAAGCTTAAAAGGCATCTCCAAACGAAACACCCTTCCGTTCAAAACAAGCTGACCATTCCTGCCAGGATATCTATTTTGTGTTTATTGAAACAGGCCCAGGTTTCACACCGAGTGTATAAATATATTTAAAAACCTATTAACTATATGTATTACTGTGTTAGAGTGTCATTCTGTGTCCTTTTGGTTGGTGGTGTGCCCCACAATTTTGTAAATGTAAAAAATGTGCTGCGGCTCAAAAAAGGGTGAAAATCACTGCTATAGACTATTGCTCTATAATTTTCTGAAAAAGATGTCTTCGGCTATCATCCAGTTTTTGATCCCAGATTATCTGCTTTGTATTGGATTATATAGCAGTGTAGACTCATAATCCAGTTCGAAGCAGATAATCTGGGATTAGATACTGGATGATATGGAAGTGCTTCAGGCGAGCATAATTCTATAACAGCCTTAAAGTATAAGCAAACTGAAAAGGTATGATAAATTTTGTGGAATGCTTTTAAAAATGAGGAATATTATCTCAATTTCCAAGGGTGTTTTCATTAGTGATCAAAATAATTCACTTTGAACCTCTCAAGATTCATCTGATATTCAAATGTGCTCATTTGTTAAGGATGCTGCTCATTTCAGTGAAATATAATGTAAATGCCAAGGAATATTTTGTTGTTCTAGGCTGGGCCTGTCGAACAGACGGCCCGCGGCCTCACATGGCCCGCCAGCCCTTTGGATGCGGCCTGCCTACCCAGGCCTGGATTAAGGCATTTTGCCGCTCTAGGCCACACTTGGGAAGCCGTGCCCCGTGGGCGGGGCTTCCTCCCTCCTTCTCTCCATGACCGATCACGGAGAGAAGCAGAAAGGGACGCCCCGCCCCCGGAGCGATGCTTGGCATGCTTCCCTTCCTCCTCGCCGCCACGACTGCCTTCCTGGTTCGGTGACGAGGAAGAAGAGGAAGGGAAGCTCCCACGGGGCATACCCAGCAGTGCCCCGTGGGCGGAGCTTCTCCTCCTCCTCCTTGTCGCTGTACCAGGAAGGATTGGAAGGAGGCCACGAGGAACTTTTACAAACTGCAGCCCCCCAGGTGATCAGTGACGGGAAGGGGAAAACCAATATGTTTGCATTTCTTTGCAAGCAGGGGGGAAGTGACAGACATCTGATTGAAATAAAGGGTGGGGTGAGAATATTGGTAGAGTGTTGAGAAAAGCAATAGAGGAGTAAGACTATTTTACAGTCCAAATTTCAAAACTTTTCAATCCAGTCATGGAGTAGGTGCTAAAGTGCACAGCTAAGAGACAGCTTAGATGAACCAGCTTCATGCTTTCGATATTCACAAGGAAGTTATTCTGGATGAAATCTAATCTAGTCTTTTTAGTACAGTACAGGATTGTGTTAATAAAAGAACCAATGTGTCATGTCTTTTATAGGGGCTAAACATATGTCAGAAAAGCAAGGTGGTTAGAAGCTTACATTTGCTTTGGGGAGAAAGAGCAAAACTCAGGAATGTTGACTTTTCTGGTTTGCGCGCCTTTGAGTTATCAAAAGGATATTGTTTAGATATGCGCATTGTGATGCTCATCAATATACTTGTCGATCTAGAAGGCTACAGTTACATTAAAGCTGTACTTAGGTTTTACATATAATTAAGTACTTTTAACCTAATATGTATCAGGTATTAACTTTTTTCATATCAGGAGTGACTTGAGAAACTTTAAGTGTGAGAAAATTTGCCATCTGTAAGAACGTTGCCCAGGGGACACCTGGATGCTTTGATGTTTAAAATTCTTGTGGGAGGCTTCTCTCCTTGCATGGGGAGCTGGAGCTGACAGAGAGAGCTCAACCTGCTCTTCTCACATTTGAACCCTGACCTGCCAGCTAGCAATACTGCTGGCAGAAGGTTTAATCCATTGTGCCACCGGGGCTCCCTGGTGTAAAACTATACTGGTGCAAAACAGCAGCTGGGAAATTTAATACATCTTATAAGTAGTCATTATGATAAAACCCACCATTAATTTGCATGCTATTTCTTTGGCATCTGCTTACCAGGCATCTGCTTGCTGAGTGAAAACTATAAGTTATCTCCTGATGATCAGAGATAGGGAAATTTATTTGGTTTATTTATATTGCATTTACATATGTGACTTTCTACTGTCATTGGCAACTAGCATGGCATTGTGCTTTGAGCATTTGAGAAGGGCCCTGGAGATCAGAGTTCAAATCCCTGCTTGAGCCTAATAATCCACTGGGTCAAATTGGATAAGTTATACACTATCAGCCTTAAGGCTGGAATGAAAAAATATGATCAGAAGGCACACAAGAACAATACCATTGATTTACTACTTTGCAATAGGGCCCAAATCAGTTTGAATGAAAATTATTTGTAATATTCGGTGGTCCATTTTATATAATCTCCGAAAACAGAAGAGGTAGAAGGGAACCAAAAAGCTCAACAAAAGAGAGCTGGATTTTTTTTCAGCTACTGGAGAGGATAAAGTTAAGTCTGCAATATACCTGAGGCAGGGGTCTGCCACAGGTCTCCTGGAGAAGATGGGATTACTTGCAGCATCATTTCTCCCTCCCTGGCACCAGTAGCATCCATCCATCCATTTCTTTTTGGAAAGCTCCCTAGGATCCTCCTCCAGAGAGGGAACTTGCTTTCCCAGCAGCACTTGCATGGGGTGGGCACTGAAAGGTCTCTGAGTTCCTCTCAGAGCATGATGGGAGTTGAAGTTTCTCTCCCTCCCTCCCGCCTTCCCTGTTTCTCAGCCAATCAAAAGCTTGGTAGTGTCTGTGCTCTGGTTGGCTGAAAATAAACACAATCAGCAGCTACAATTCCCTAACCCTCTCTTGTGGCTTGTCTTATTTTTAAAATATGTTATGGTTAAAACTTAAAATAATTCTTTAAAAATCAGTAAACTGGCAAATTGTTTTGAAACTTGGCAGGCCTGCAGTTGTAAATGGAGTTTAAAACTGAGATAGGCTTCATGCAGATAGGCCTTAAAATAGCTGAGGATTGAGACTTTAAGGTTTCCCCTTGTAGCCAATGGACCGAATCTATGCCGAATGAATATAGTAACACCCGTCTCAATTCGAGCACCTTGCTGGTGAACAGAATGGGGGGTTAGTTGAAAATTGACTCTGAAAATGCATGTCTTTTGGCTGAATTGCATACCTCTACTTTTAATGTGGGAAAGGTTTTGAGCAGCCTATAGGCCAGAGACCATCTGGAAAGTCCAGAACCTTCCATCTTCTCCAAACCCCAAATCAAAATGGGCAATTCTATATTAGAGAGTTATTGGTGGGGTAATGTAAGAGTCCGAAGAAGATATATAGAATGGGTGCTAAAAAGGGAGGGAAGTGAGAGAGACCAAATGTCTTTGGATTTGACTATGATGCAAGAGCAATAAAAGAGTACCTTATCAGCTTCTGCTTGGTGATTGTTTTCATATGTTAAATATACCCACAGCAGAAGAACATCTTTAAATCATGCATACAAAATATTGAAATGTTCCCCTTCCCATGAAATAGGGAAAAAACTTCTACAGTTAGTAATCCATTTTAATGTAATTCTGGCTATTATAATTCCTAAAAGAGTCTCTTTTTCAAAATTAGCTTTGAAACATTTCAGTTTTCAGAAAGAGAGGGAGACAAAAGTTTGTTTAAACCTCTGTCCTGTGTATTTGATAAGTATTTTATAGATATACATTTTAATATATGCACTTATAGAATTTTTGCAATGTTTGTGTGTTTTAACTGTGCTGTGATCCACCTTGAGCCACGAGGAGAGGTGGTTCAGAAATAATAATAATTCAGCCCACAGAATCCAGTCCGGTGGAGATTAGTCCCTTAAACTTCCATTATTTCTTTCTATCATAGTATTCAGTGCCAAAAATCTGACTCTGAAGAGTTTTCCTATGGTGCTAGTGACACAGTAGGATGAAGATGGGAGAGGAAAAGGAAAAAAATCCCAATTCTACTAACAGAAAAAGCAGATATAGAAAAACTGTCTTGGCCAAATTCATAATTTCTCTATAATTTTGATGGAGTGATATTTAAATGTCTTTGTTTATAATGAATGTGCAATAAAGTAATAGCAAAACTGATAGCAGCAAATTTACTCTGCACTCATTGGCAATCTTCAATAGAGTAGAGTTAGAATTTCTTTCTTTGGTGGAGATAACTTTTTTTGCCAAATATCACTGGAAGCAAAACAAAATGCAAAACAACTCTAAAAAGATTTCTCAGCTAAAAAAATAAAGAAATTTTGAAAAACCCTCAAAACATGTTTCACAACTGAGGCACCTGACAGTAGTGCAATATTACAGAGTTTTAAACTCCCATGAACTGCTAACGACATGATGTCTGTATCATGTACAGTGGCTATCAGGGGGGAAAAACAGAGAATCATAGCCAGTGAAATAAGATAAAGGAGTCTATTGGATAAAAATGTCTGGGAAAAGCCAATTGATACTGACAGAGGAAAATACATGTGGCAACAGTGCTTTAAGCTGGATAGAATTCCGAGGAAACCTTTCCTCATTTGACAAGATAAAACAAAGGAAACTGGGTGTCTATGGAATTTATAGAAAAGATACAGCCAGAAGGACATTTCAAAAAGTGTCTGTAGAGAGCAACGCAGAAAGGACAAAGAAAGGCGTTCCCATAAATTTCTTCAAACAGGCTACACCAAATTCTCCATGTATTTGCTCCTGGATAAAGAATTCATGAGGCTCTCTAGTATTGATGCAAAGGATGACCCCTGAAGCACATCAGCCAAAAGAAAGGTCAACCTAACTCAGTATCCGAACAACCTCTTGGTCATTTATCTCTTTTGGGTCCTGTGCCTCTGGCAGGTGTTGATGCAAAGATGGATCAATAGTCCTGACACACATGAGAAGGAATTCAAACCATCCTTGCATTTAGCTTTGTCTGTGTTTTTCCCCTTCAGACTCCCTTTCTTATTCTTCTGATTCTTTAAATGAAGCCCATAAGAAAAGACATTTTTGTAGGCCATAAAACATCTCCCTCCCCAACACAAAGCCCAGTGAAACAATTCCTGTTAAGTAAGGAATAGAAAGAACGGTTGAACGAATGACAGAACTAGAGGTGAACACAGCTTCTTTTGGGTATTTTCCTCTGACAGACATGGAGAGTGACTAGCCAGGAATTTATGGAGTAACAAAACACCTTTCAAATAGTACAAGTTTGTTTATGGTCAAAATCATTCAGAATATATTTCAGAATTTGTTGTTGTAGTTTGATAGTTTGATACAACTAAATCTGCAGAATAATGGTGAAATAATTACTCTTTTAGTTTTACTGTAAACATATAAAAACTGAAGAATGGTATTCAGAGGGCCCTTCTACACTTACCTAAAACCCGGCAGAAAGCGGGTTAAATTAACCTTCCTGCCAGGCTTCAGTCCCCACCCCATCCAACAACCCTGGGCTTTCCTTCAGGGGGTGGCTAGATGCCATCCCCCAGTCCCCCATTTCCCCCAAAAAACTTACTCAAGGTGTCTACCAGTTGTGCAGGCCCCTCTGTAGAGTACTTCTGACACTTATCAGTAGGTGGGAGGGGGAGGAGGGAAATTTGGGTCCAGGAGCATTAAGAACTGGGATGGTTGTGGGAAATGATTTCTGGACCAACAGAAGCAATCCTGGGAGTCAATCCGCACATGCCCAAAACCTGCAAAGATGTGGACCTTAGTTAGTGTCAAATTAATGCAGAGTAAACCGGGTTTATCTGAGGTGCTATTTGGTTGCCTCAGGTAAACCCATTACCTATCACTGACTTTAGGGCCTGTGTAGAAGGGCCCCAATGAAGGTAGTGAATGAAACAGTATTTTGCATGGAAGTTCAAGCACTTCAAAACTAATAGATTAAAAATATTAGATAAACCTACTCTATCTTTTATGGTTTGCAAACATCTCAAACGTCTATGTCACAATACAAAAGTTCAATCTATATATTACACTAAGGTTGCAAACAGATATTATTTAAGAGTTTTATGGATCGATCAGCGATGTTGCAAATTGAGCATCAGCTTCCCATAAACCAATTGCATCAGATGATCCTGTAACATCATTCTTGAGGAATTTGAGGATTCTCATTCTTGAATCCTCATATCACTAGAACTAGAGTAGTAATCATTTGCCTTGAGATCTAGAAAGAGGGTCCCTTCCTACCAAACCAATTGTTTAAAAAATATAATCTGCTAAAAATACATTCAACATCCAAAAGATACTTTGAGAGACCAGGGAATATGTCTGGATCATGTTAGAAAGCATTGTTCCTTAAATGGGTGCAAAATATTGGACACACCATTGAGTTTTAGTGATGGGAGACAATGTTGTCAAAAGATGGCAATGTTTGAAATGTTGAACTTAAAGAAAACTACTACAAAATGATGTATGCCTCAATGGTACTTGACTCCAGTCAAACTATATAAAATTGTATTAAAAAGACACTAAAATGCATTTTGGAAATGTGAAACACATCAAGGAAACTTTTACTCTACATAATGGACATATGATAATGCAAAAAATATTGAAAGATGATTCAGGATTTAATATAAGAGATTTTAAAAACTGAAGTAGAATTAGATCTGACTTTATTCTTATTGGGTTTATTAAATGAACATAAAACCAGAATTACAAGTTATTACACTACAGTTTTAACTGCTTGAATACTAAAAAATGGAAGGATAGGGAACTCCCTATAAGCGAGAGATGGGTCATGAAGTTGTTAGAAATGAGAGAAATTGAAAAGTTATCTTATTTCATAAAATAGCTGTCTATAGATACTGGGCACCTTTTATGACATTTATAAAAAAAATAATTGAAAATTATGTATAATAGTAATGAGGTGGTAATAAAAATATTGAGATTGTTTGAGAAACATGATAGTGAGATGAACATTATATTTACATTTTAAAATCTTTGTTTTGCATGGTAGGAGGTTATTTAAAATTTATTTTATATTACTTTTGTTCAGTGCAGGTTTGGTGGAAGAAATTTTTAGGAGATCAGAATTTCCCTCGTAGCCAAAGACTAAAGAGGGAGAGGATTTTGCCCCTCCCACGGAGAAAGAGGAGGTTCTTGGAACCTCTGGGAGGCAGGGGGCGTGGCCTCCCTTTATCAGTTTACCCGGGTCCTTTTTAATTTTCATTTTGATAAGCTCCTGACCCTTGGTATAGCTTACTGTTGGCCTATGTCTGGCAACATTAGCAATGAGTGACTGGCTGCAAGCAATGCATTTTTCATTTCACCTGGGTCATTTTAATTTTAAATGGAAGAGTGAGCTTCCGATTCTTGGTATGGCCTACTGTTGACCCTTCGCCGACAACATTAGCAATTAAATTGCTAATTTCAAGCAGTGTGGTTATTATTTTGCTGGGGTTATTTGCAATGTTAAACGTGAGTAAGCTCACAACCCATTGCTTTGGCTTACTGTTGACCTAATTTTGTCAACATTAGCAATTGAGTTATAATTTCAAGCAATATATTTATTCTTTTATCGGGTCTTTTATAAAAAATAAAATGAAAATAAAAATAAATAAGTGGATAATAATAATAATAATAATAAAAATTAATTTGAGTGAGATCCCGACACTCGCTATGGCTTTGTTGACCTATGCCCGTCAACACTAGCAATCGAGTTACTTTTCATCTGGGTCATTTTAAATTTCAATTTGAGGTGACCTTCCGACCCTTGGCATGGCTTACCGTTGACCTATCTGGTCAACAGTAGCATTTGAGTTAGAATTGCAGGCAATATATTTATTCTTTCACCGGATCATGTTTAAACTTCAACTTGAGTAAGTCCCGACCCTTGGTATAGCTTTGTTGACCTATGCCCGTCAACTGTACTGCCTGTTTTAATTTGTGTTTTTAACTGTTTTATATTGTTGTTTTAACCCATGGCACTATGCCACTGGCTCTGTGAGCCGCCGCGAGCCCCTGGGAGTCGGCGGTCGAGAAGTCCCAACAAATAAATAAAATAAAATAAATAAAATAAATAACACTAGCAATTGAGTTACTTTTTCACCTGGGTTAATTTTAAATTCCAACTTGGCGAGTGAGCTCCTGACCCTTGGTATGGCTTACAGTTGACTTATATTTGTCAACATTGGCAATTGAGTTACAATTTCAAATAATGCATTTAATTGCCCTGGGTTAATTTTAAATTTCAACTTGAGTGAGCTCCCGACCCTTGGCATAACCTACTGTTGACCTATGTCCGTTGACACTAGTATTGGAGTTACTGTCTCACCTGGGGTATTTTAAATTTCAAACTTGAGGAGTGAGCTCCTGACCATTGGTACAGCTCACTATCTACGCATTAGTTAATGTTAGTAATAGAGTTACTGATTTTAAGCCATGTAATTGTTCCTTTACCATTTAACTTGAGTGAGCCCCTGACCATTGGCGTAGATGACCATTGACCTGCACGGGTCTGTTAGCATTGGTAATTGGGTTATTGATTTTAAGCAATATATTTGTCCTTTTACCTAGGTCATTGAAGTATAACTTGAATTTTGAATTTCAACTTCAGGTGCGAGCTCTTGACCCTTGGTATGGCTTACTGTTGACCTTTGTTGTCAACTTTACTAATGAGTTAACAATTTTAACCAAGGTATTTGTCATTTAAATGGGTCATTTTCAATTTGACATAAAAGAGAGCTCCTGATCTTTGGTATAGCTTACTGCTGACCTATGCTTGGCTGCATTGGCTATTGTGTTATTAGTTTCAAGCAGCGTATTTCTTAATTTACCGGAGTTGAAAATACAGTTGTCTCCAAGGGAGACATGCTCTCTCAGCCCTTATTCATGGCGGGAGAGTTAAACGCTTAACCTTTTCTTAGAAGACCTTACCGCCAGGCCTACGTGGGCACACTTTCTCGGCCTTATAAACGGCGGGAGGATATGAAAAGCGTGTTTCCTTTTATGCAAAGAGGACCAGTTATTGAAGTCACACCCTCTCAGCCTTATGAACGGCTGCCGGGTTCGAAGGCACTTTTTCTTTTAAACCAAAAAGATTGGTTATGAAAGTTACACCCGGTCAGCACTATAAATGGCTAGAGATTTTCAAGGCACATTTCCTTTAAAATTAAAAGAATAATAATTATTGAGTCACACCCTCTCAGCCTTAAAAATAGTTGGAGGTTATGAAAGGGGCGTTTTCTTCAAAATGCAGGATGATTGGTGGTTTCAGTTACACCCTCTCGGCCTTATTAAAGGCGTGGGAGTTTTATGAAGCACATTTTCATTGAGACATAGTAAGATTGGTTGTTGAGTTCACCCTATCAGTATTATAAAGGTTTTGGGATTTTGAAAGGCGCTTTTTCTTTAAAACAGAAGAAGGTTAGTTGTTTGAGTCACACCCTTTCGCCATTGTGAAGGGCGGGGGAACGTGAAAGCGCGTTTTTTTGTTAAAGCTTAGAAGTTAGCGGTTTGAGGTACACTCTCTCAGCCTCATAAAGGGCTTGGGAGTTGGAGAAACGAGTTTTCTTAAAATTATAAGATGATTAGCTGTTGAGTTACACCCTCTCAGCCTGATAAAGGGCTTGGGATTTTGAAAGGCGTGTTTGCTTTAAAGCATAAGACGATTAGCCATTGGTGTTACGCCCCCTCAGCCTTATAAAGGGCTGGGGAGGTCAAAAAGTGCTTTATTAGAGAACAAGAGTAGTTGTTTTTAAGCACACCCTCTTAGCCTTATAAAAGGCTCAGGAGTGGAAAAGCGCGTTTTCTTTAAAGCATACAGAAGATTAGTTGTAAGGTCACACCATCTCAGCCTTATAAAGGGCTGGAGAGTTTGAAAAGGGCGTTTTCTTAAATTATAAGAAGATTGGTTATTTGAGGCTCATTTTCTTAGCCTTATAGCGGCTAGGGAATTCATAAAGCGTGTTTTCTTTTAAAGATAAGACGATCATTAGTTTGAGTTATACCCTCTCAGCCTTAAAACAGCTGTAGAGATGAAACAGTGCAATTTTTCCTTAAAACATAAAAGGTTAATCGTTAGAGTTACCCCCCTCCCCCCTTAGACTTAAGAAACGGCTGGGGAGTTTAAATAAATAAATAAATAAAAAGGGGTTTTTTTCTTAAAGACATAAAGATGGCTAGTCATTTGAGTTACTCCTCTCTGCCTTATAACCGGCGGGAGAATTTGAAAAGCGCGTTTCCTTTGAGACACGAGATTACTCGTTTGAGTCATAACATCTCAGCCTTAACATGGCTGGAGAGTTTGTAAGTGCATTTCTCTTTAAAACAAAAGAAGCTTAGTCGTTGAGTTACACCCTCTCAGCCTTACCTGGCTAGAGAGTTTGAGGGCGTGTTTTCCTTAAAACAGTGAAGGTTGGCCGTTGGGTTGCATCCTCTCGGCCTTATAAATGGCCAGAGAGTTTGAATGCACCTTTTTTTACATTATAAGATTAGTCAGTGAGTTACACCCTCTCATCCTTAGGAACGGCGGGAGAGTTGGAAAAGCGCGTTTTCTTTACAACATAAAAGATTAGTTTTTAAAGTGACACCCTCTCAGCCTTATATAAGGCTGGGGAGTTTGAAAAACCATGTTGCCATTAAAGCAGAAGAAGTTAAATTATTTGAGTTACACCCTCTCAGCCTTACAGGGATGGAGAGTTTGAAAAGCGCGGTTTTTTCTAGAAGGAGGTTAGTAGTTTGAGTTACACCCTCACAGATTTATAAACGGCTGGGGAGTTTGAAAGCGCGTTCTCTTTTAAACAGAATAAGATTAGTCGTTAGAGTTACACCCTCTCAGCCTTTTACACGTCTGGAGAGTTTGAAAGTGTGTTTTCTTTTAAACAGAAGAAGATTAGGCGTTAGAGTTACACCCTCTCAGCCTTAGAAATGGCTGTGGAGTTGGAAAGTGAGTTTTCTTTAAAATATAAGAGGAATAGTATTTTGAACACACCATTTCAGCCTTATAATAGGCGGGAAAGTTGGATAAATTTATTTCAGCCGTTGGCAGATGCGTCCAATACATACAATGGATGCTCATATAGTTAGTTACTAGCTATTGGGGGGTCAGTCCCATGTGGCTGACACTCAGGTAACCACCTTCGCTGTTTTACGTAATGGCCACTTGGCAGAAATGGGAGCTCAGGGGAGTCCTGATTGCCAGTGCTGACTTTGGCCCCTATTGGGGCTACACAGTTTCAGAAATTGGCAGGCAGTGCCCGAGGTCACAATCCGTGAGTCGGCCATCGACCCACAGCCCAGTTGAAGGGAAAGTGTGAGGATGGCTTAAAAAGGGCCATGTGGGTGAATCGGGCCTGTCTGATGGTAGTGACCAGCCGTCGAGGGGTCCTACATTTCATTTTGGCCAACATTTGGGCCTGGACTCCATTACCTTTTGGAATGGAGTGGTAGACGTGGTCTGCAGCAAACTTGCATTCACGGTCCTTACCCCCTGTTGGTTTGAGGCTCTAAGCTGATACTGGCGGAGTTGTATCCACATCTAGGGGGAACGGCTTTGGCTTGCGGACGGGCAAAGCGTCTTACAGGCCCGAGCAAATTCGTACTGTTTGGCTGGCATGGCCCCACATACACATCGTCCGGTCCGCCAATATGCCATCTTGTTGGCGGTATGGTGTGTGGAGATGTGAGAGTCCTCATAAAGTGGGGAACGAGGATGGGGCCATGCGCTCAACAGTACGGGGGGTAGCGCGCTACCTCCTTTATCCGGGGCTCACAACAATTCTTAGTTACTGAGCGGTTGGATCGTAATATCGGAATTGGGCAACGTTCCGTTCGTCTAACATAGGATAGGGGGTGTTAGGAGTCTCGGTGGGCGATGGGGACTAGGTGGACACCTGTCCCCAATCTGTGGCGGAAAATAGCTAGGGAAAGCCCATAGTCAGTGTGCACCTAAGGCACCTCCTTCAGGGGTGAGGGCCATTAAGTTAACATTCACCTCAAAGTTCAAGTTGAGGGGTTAACAAAGTGTAATGGCCCTGGAATGAAAGAGGCTGATCTCAAGATCTCGAGTACAGACCTCTCATTCATTTCCCTAAAAGGGGTTGCCCTGGTTGGATAATCAGGGAATCCAGGTGTTTCGCCCGAAATTGATATCGTTAGCCGAGGGGGCATGATACCCCGGCTAGAATACACCTTGATTCCTGACACCTTCTGAGTTAGACTTAAGGAAATTTAAATAGGTAACTTTAAATAAAAGTTGCTCAATTTGAACCCAATACTTTGTGTGTCGTCTCTTTTGTTCAGGGGGTTGGAGGGCAACAGAATTTCCCTCGTAGCCAAAGGCTAAAGAGGGAGAGGATTTTGCCCCCCCTCCCACAGAGAAAGAGGAGGTTCTTGGAACCTCTGGGAGGCAGGGGGCGTGGCCTCCCTTTAGGAAGGCCAGCCTCCTGAGAGCTCAGTTGGAGCTCTGCACTCGGAGGAGACGGTCGACCCACCACTCCCGCCCTTTAGCAGTAAAGATTTTTGATCGCTCTTTAACTAAGAGGATCGGGTGAGGAATTTTCTCCCCTGCCACCTTAACTGTGGAGGGAGTTTTTGCCTACCCCTTTACGGTGTAGGGGCTAGTAAGGGGAGCAGTATGTATTAAACAGGCTTAGTGGAAAATAGCTAGGGAAAGCCCATAGTCGGTGTGCACCTAAGGCACCTCCTTCAGGGGTGAGGGCCATTAAGTTAACATTCACCTCAAAGTTCAAGTTGAGAGGTTAACGAAGTGTAATGGCCCTGGAATGAAAGAGGCTGATCTCAAGATCTCGAGTACAGACCTCTCATTCATTTCCCTAAAAGGGGTTGCCCTGGTTGGATAATCAGGGAATCCAGGTGTTTCGCCCGAAATTGATATCGTTAGCCGAGGGGGCATGATACCCCGGCTAGAATACACCTTGATTCCTGACACCTTCTGAGTTAGACTTAAGGAAATTTAAATAGGTAACTTTAAATAAAAGTTGCTCAATTTGAACCCAATACTTTGTGTGTCGTCTCTTTTGTTCAGGGGGTTGGAGGGCAAAAATATATAAAGAGTATAAGACATGTATATAATACAAGGGTTTTTCCACAATTCTTGTGAGGTAGCAAAGTTTGCAGATGACACTAAACTGTTCAGGGTAGTTAAAAATGAAACTGACTGTAAAGAGCTCCAGAAAGATCTCTCGAAATTGAGTGAATGGGCAACAAAGTGGCAAATGCATTTTAACCTAAACAAGTGTAAAGTCATGCACATCGGGCAAAGAACCCCAAATACACTTATCAACTGATGGGATCAAAGCTTTCTGAGACAAACCAGGAAAGGGATCTTGGGGTTTTGGTGGACAGCTCAATGAAGATGTCAACCCAGTGCGCTGCAGCAGTGAAAAAAGCAAATTCTATGCTTGGCATGATCAGGAAGGGAATCGAAAATAGGTCGGCAAATGTTGTATTGCCTCTCTACAAATCTATGGTGAGGCCACATCTGGAGTACTGTGTACAATTCTGGTCACCGCACCTCAAAAAAGGATATAACGGAACTGGAAAAGGTACAAAGAAGGGCAACAAATATGATCCAAGGGATGGAGCAGCTCCCTTATGAAATCAGGTTGCAACGCCTTGGTCTTTTCAGCCTTGAAAGACGGCGTTTAAGAGGTGACTTGATCGAAGTGTATAAAATCATGCATGGGATAGAAAAGGTGAACAAAGAAAAATATTTTCTCTGTCACACAACACTAGGACTAGGGGCACTCCTAAAGCTCCAAGGTAGGAAAGTTAGGACTAATAAAGGGAAATATTTCTTCACCCAGAGGGTCATTGGGTTATGGAACTCACTTCCAGAGGAGGTTGTGACAGCTGTCAGCCTGGACAGCTTCAAGGCAGGATTAGACAGATTCATGGAGACCAAGGGAATCAGTAGCTACTGAAATGGACATCCAAGTGCCACCTCTGTGTTGATGGAGGCAGGCAGGATTTTCCCGGGTACTGGTTGTGGGGGGTCGGGAGCAGGTGAGGGTTTTGCCCTCCTTTCTGCTAGAGATCCCCCGTGTACAACTAGTGGGCCACTGTGTGACATGGAATGCTGGACTAGATGGGCTGAGGCCCGATTCAGCATGGCTCTTCTTATGTTCTTATGTTCTTATGTTCTTGTAACATGAAACTTATATTGCAAAAATTAAAAAAAATAGAAAAAAAGCATTGTCTTTCCAAATCTGAAATTTTTTCGCTAACTCATGACACAAACATGTGCTTTCCTTTTTAATGCAACACAGAAAAAAAACATACAGAAATCCAGATGCTATTGTATATACTCACCTTTCATTTAGTTCATTTAGAAATTGAAGATAGCTACTTTTGTAAGAGTGATGATTCATCTCCCACAACATTTATTTATTTATTTATTTATTAAATTCGATTTGCTATACCGCTCTCTCTGGCGCCCAGAGCGGTTTACAGAAAGAGCAAGCACATAAAATACATTAAAAATACAGTTAAAAATACATTAAAACACATTAAAACAATTTAAACCCCCCAGTGAGAGGGTGCGGCAGGCCAGCTGAGATATAGTGGCGTGCCGAGGCAGGACCATGAATACAGTATGGCGGCTAATTGGCTAAGGGCCAAATGCCATTCTAAAAAGCCATGTTTTCAGTGTTCTACGGAACGGCAGAAGGACCCAGATGGCCCGGATCTCCTCGGGGAGGCCGTTCCACAGAATTGGAGCGGCTGCGTAGGATGCCCTCCGCCGCGTAGTGGCCAGTCTGCAGGCTCCGATGCTGGGCACCTCCAATAAGTTGAGCCCCTCAGAACGCAGTGATCTCCCGGGCACATAAGGGGTAAGTCGCTCCCTCAGGTACACTGGCCCCAAACCAACATGAAGTGGGCTCCTGAACTGAGAAAATGTGGGTTCATTTATAAGCAAGATTTTTTTAAAGTAAGCAAAAAAGATCCCTTACAACACCCCAGGGAACTCCATAGTAATTAGTAATGCCTGTGTTTTCCTTGGACAACATAACTGTAGTCTTCTTAAGTAGCTTGAAAAATAAACTTAATGAGGGCATTTATTCCCCCTCCTGGGGATACACATGATGCCACCATTCAGCTGTTGGTGATGTACTTCTCCTTGGCATGTGCAACACCCATAATTCCTTCCTGGAATCTTGCTTTCTCCCTGCCTGTCTCCATTTACAAAACTTTCAGCCAGTTCTCAGACTTGGATGGGACTAAGGGAGGGCAAAGGGGATTCTCCTATACGGTAGACTCCTGCAGAAGTGAGAAGTGAGAGGATCCCTTCTGCAGGAGTCTACCGTATACCATGCAGCTGTGGACAAGTCTACATAGGGACCACCAAACGCAGAGCCCAAACACAAATCAAGGAACATGAAAGGCACTGCCGGCTAAATCAACCAGAGAGGTCAGTCATAGCAGAGCACCTGATGAACCTACCTGAACACAGCATATTATTTGAGAACACAGAAATGCTGGACCACTCTCACAACCACCATGTCAGGCTACACAGAGAAGCCATTGAAATCCATAGGCATGTGGACAATTTCAACAGAAAGGAGGAAACCATGAAAATGAACAAAATCTGGCTACCAGTATTATAAAAACCTCTACAATTATAACAGCAAAGCAACACCCCAACACAGGGAAACTCCAGAGAGGAAATAATCAGGGACAGCTAATCACCTCTCAACAAAGGATTCCCCCAGGCACTAACAAGCCACACCCCAAAAAAAACTGTCAGGCCATCAAATGCTAATCAAGGTGGCCAATTGAAACATTCACACCTACCTCCAACAGACAAGAGTTCTTTCTCCCACCCTGGACATTCCACAGATATATAAACCCAATTTTCCTAGTTCCAACAAACCTCACAACCTCTGAGGATGCTTGCCATAGATGCAGGTGAAATGTGTTATATGTCCCAGCAGTCGGTCCTCACAGACCTACCACCTAATTATACCCAGATCTTTCATAAAGATCCTGATCTAATGAGGTTTTTAATTAATGCAGAATAAAACAAGGAAACCTCAATTACTCCTCATTAATTTGCTTTTACTGGAGGCATTGCTTGTAGGCCTCTGGTAAAACCAAGACAGGTCCCACATTTTGGGCACTCTGGATGGGCCCGAGGCATCTCTAGGTCCTCTGGTATGCCTCATATAACTACAACTTCTAGGATTCCATAACATTAATTCTACAATGTAGATACTAGGCCTGTGCGATAGATGGAAAAAAATGTTTCAATACACATTTCAAAATAAGGGGGTGGGGAAAAATGGTTTCTAAAGTGTTTCTGAAATTGAAGCTATTTTAACTATAATAAACATTTAATTACTTTTCCACCACTTTTTGTTAGATAATTAATTGTGCCAATGGGGAAAATTCCAGAATGTCTTTCTGCCTCATTGTTGGAGCTATTGGTATGAAACTTGCCATGATTATAGAACACATTCACTGCTGTTAGCCCATTAAGTTTCAGAATGTTTCACTCATCCATGAAATTTTGGAGAATTTTTAAATTTTTTGCAAACAACATACAAGAGCTATTTCCTTGAATTTTCTATACGATGACACAAGATAACAGGGGATCATTCCCCCCACACCCCTCCCCCCAAGCTTCAGAAGTATTCATACGTCTACTAAGTTTTGGGATTTAAAAAAAAGTTTTGACAAAAATGTTTGGCGCTTTTTTTTTTAAAAAAAAAAGGCCACAACCTCAATTTCATGGAATGTCTCTCATATAAACCAATAGAACAATTTAGCACTGATTTACTTACATATATTGAAGAATCCGTCAGTCCTCCTCTTTGCATCTTGAACCATTTATTGGAACTTTGGCCACTGCTAGGAGGGAAAAATCTCTCCCCTATACTAATTGTAGCTTTTTGATGCTAAGCAGAATTCTGGGAAACGTAGTTTAGGACAGGGCCTTTTGAATTCTCTGCTATAGGGCTCATCGCCTTCCCAAACTACATTTCCCATAATTTTGTGCTCTCTCAGTCTCTTTTATTCAGCTCATCCTGCCCTCCTGCTTTCCTCTCCTCGTGGCGAGAGGCAATTTATTTAAAAAGGAATGACAGCCTTTGTATTTGAGTTTTGATTCTTAAGTTTTTGAGTTGAACACCCACCCCCATGTTTCTTAATATCTCTTTGTATATACAAAACTTACAAATTAGATAAGGGTTACTAATTAGAAACAAGATTTTTCACAATTCTAGTAGATACACTATAATTCTATTTTCACAAAAGCTCTGAAATGAGAGGCCAAATAGGTCTGGTTCAGTCAAAGGTGAACAAAATGCATCCCATTGGGTTGGGCTGAAGCCTTCCAGAATCGCTAGATCCCCAAAGTAAACACTATTTGTCGACACAAAATAGATCAAAACAACTGAAAAATACAACTATTCTCTTATTCTCTTCCTATAACTCAGTTCCTTAAAAAAAGGCAAATCTAAAAGGGAAAACAAATTAGCCAAAGAGAAACTAAAAGTAACCCAACATCACTTGGAGTCAGGGCCGGTTTAACCATTACGCGGCCTACGCAGGCGCGTAGGGCGTCGTCACCTGGGAGGGGTGTCGCCACCTGGGAGAGGCGCCGCCATGCCGGCTCTGCCCCATCCCGCCCCACGCTGCCCTGCCCCACCGCCGCGCTGGCCAGGCCTCCGCAGCTGGCCCCACAGCCCTCCAGCCCCGCCACCCAGGGCGCTCCGGCCATGCCTCCACATGTGCGGAGGCCCCGCGCACGCGCGGAAATCTCTGCGCATGCGCACTGGTTCCAAAGCGCGTCTCACAGATTGGCGCATGTGCACTGGGCTCTAAAGCAGGAGGCGGGCCCGTTGAAATTAGCGCATGCGCGCTCGGGAGCCACGGGGGGGGGGATTTAGCTAGGTCTGCCCCTGCTTGAGTCATGCAAACCACATTGGTCAATGGAATGAGGGCATGTATATGTTGAAAACTGGCCCTGACTCTCCCCAAGTTGCCCACCTTTTGCGGATGGTACCCAACTAGTGAACTTCTCAAGTGAGTAGAGATTTCAACCCAGGTTTGCCATTCCTGCCCACTACTCTACTACACAGACTTTTCAGATGACAGTGGATATTTTTTCCTCCTCTGTTGTACCAAAAGATATTGGCTTGCCTCCAGTGGAAATCATGTTGCTCGGCAGAGTGGTATGCAATTTGGAATGACAGAAGGGGCAATTTGGATGCAGGAAATGTTAAGTAAAATTGGTGTGTATGTAAGTGTAATTAAAAAAGTAAACCCCACCCTTTTAAAAGCATAGTTTAAAAATATCTTGCACTATACACCCATGCATTTTGGCTCAAGCATATGTCATGACATTCCACCTCAGATTATCCTCCTTGATCTTTATTTTGTTTAAATCATCAATTCACACCTCATCTCTGCTGTATTTCATATCTTCATATAATCCAGGCAGGCTTAACAGCATTCTAGATTTCTGGGCACAACAGTGCATGCGGCCCTGCCTACACAACCATCACTGTGGTCCTAAAGCTAACTTTAAGAACTGTGGC
Organism: Anolis apletophallus; assembly: GCA_030556195.1. Classification (NCBI taxonomy): domain Eukaryota; kingdom Metazoa; phylum Chordata; class Lepidosauria; order Squamata; family Anolidae; genus Anolis; species Anolis apletophallus. The sequence continues at coordinate 139,899,071 of JARBWK010000007.1, forward strand.
ATATACACTAAGAACTGGGAAGCCCTGGCTCTTGAGCACTCTCACTTGAGGTCACCTGTGACTAGCAGTGCTGCAGAATTCAAAGAGGTACAAATGGAGGGTAAAAGGAAGAAATGTGCCAAGATGAAGGCACATCAAGCCAACCCTGACAGGGACCACCTTCCACCTGGAAACTGATTCCTTCACTGTGTAAGAACATGCAGGTCAAGAATAGCACTCTATAGGAGCCTACGTATCCTCTACATTTGGATGGCCATCATACTTGGAAAACAAGGAATCACCAAGTAAGTAAAGTAACACAACCACAAACAGGAATCAAAATCTAGACTATAATTAAAATAAATGTATATTTATTGGCACATCCAACAAAACTAGTTTTTGTATTTTCTATCTCCTCTGCATTTCCAGAAGTACACAATAAGTCTACAGTTTCTTTTTCTTGATTTTAATTCCTCTAATTCCCACCCCATCCCCACTACCACACAACTGGCATTCTTAGAACTAAAGCAGTGGAGGCCCTACTTTCGATAACACAGTCCAACATTTTTTCTTGGTGGTTTATAGGCTTGTTTCTGAGGTTATTTGGGGCACTAATTCAGAAAATTGCATTGGATAGACTGCATCAGCTGTAGTTTCTTAGATATGGCTATCATGGTTTTCTATGAGAAAGTAGATGTGACTGGTATACAGCATATGTTCTGGTAGGGGAAAACAGCTGTCATTTTTTAAATCAGCAGGTCACATATATGCAAACCGGGCTAACATTTGAGGCACAAAATGTGTGTTGGCCAGTGTAATGGAAATGCTCACTGCAATTGTTGTCCTCTGTTCTTAATTGCCTTCCACAAATCCATTACAATATTCTGCTTTCTTAACACTGTAAGCAACAAAACAGAAAACATTTGTCTTGTGAATACAGACATGCCAGCCATCTGCTGTAGGTCATGATTTTTCTCCTTCTACCGAGTTAGCAGGATATTTGAATGTTGAAGTGGGTGATAGTGTTAAATTCTGGCTTGTGCATAGATTAACAAACAGCCCAGTGTGTCCATGTGCTAAGACAGCACTGCCTATAGTTTCACAATGTATTTTCCATGACAGAAATGTACAATTCTGGCTTTAACTCTAAATGAGTTCTTGAACTTCAGCAGCAAAAGAGATGCCATGGTGGCAATGCACAGTGGCAAAAGACTCCAAGCATTGCGCATCACATGCTACATAATACTGCTGGCTATTTGGTGCCAACTTTAGCTATAGAGCCTCAATCTACCAAAGACCTTCCTAAAAGCCTGAAGTTTAGCATGAAATATTTCATTTCACACAGAAATAATCCAATTCACATAAGTCTATTTTGGTATGGTGTTCTTTTTTCTAACATCTGTCATTAAGTGGTCTGGCATGTGTTATTATGTGGTCTGTGAGGCAGTTCTTCACTTGGCACAGAAAGGCAGGAAGCATAATAGTCTGTCATTACACTGTTGTTCACTTGTGTTCATTGTATGGTTTCAGGTGCTGGAGACTTTTAGAAATAAAAATCCTGGCTAAAAGGGCAATTGACCACCAACTTTGTCAAGAAGCAATATGTAAATGTATGCAAAATATCCTGAGCAAAGGAAAATCACACAACTAAAAGGTGCTGAATGAATACTAGTGATGGGAGAACATGCCAGGGTTTTTCGAATCTTTCAGACTGCTTAATCAATTCTTATTGCAAAAGAAATTAAATACATTCCCATCCATTTTCACTGGCCACATTCAAAAGGGACAACTACACTGTATTCATTTGCTACAGAATCACTGAAGGCGAGAAGTTCAAAATGGCACTGCTGTATCCTATTGAGAAGTGAAGATCAGTCAAGCATAAGCCATCAATCCTAGGACACAGAAGTGGGTGAAAGCCCCATACTCCAACTGTCACTGGCATGGCCTGTTCAGAAGAGAAGAGCAACTAAGAGCAACTCCATCATAATTGTCCCCAGTGACTAATGAGAACCTTTCCTTCCACGTTCCAACTACCATAGTTGTGGCCTCTTAGTATGAAGAAGAGAAGACACAAAAAATACCCAGCTGAACGTAGTGACCACTTTACCAGCTCCTCTTTCTTCTGTGCCATGTCATACAATATAAGTACTCATGAGCTTGAGAGAAGGGATTTGACAAACTAATTAGTTGCTCTAACGACCCTTGCACTTGAAGTATGGGTTGTTAACTGCCTTCAAGCCAATCTTGCTCATGACAATCCTATGAATGAGAGATTTCCAAGTCACACTAGCCTTACTTGCCCTGCTTGATTGAATCAATTAATCAGGAAAGCAGGCTTTCTTGTCCTACCACCCTTCACTTTGCCCAGCATTATTGTCCTTTCTATTGAGTCCTGTCTTCTCAGGATATGCCCAAAATATGACAGCCTCCCAGGAACCTTGGATACATAGCTTCAAGAGAAGAATAAAGGCATTTTCCTTGAAATATGAATTCAGCCTCCTTCTATTAGTTATACCTTTATCGTGCTTTCAGAAAACTTTCAGAAATTTTATACACATTTTTGGTAAAGAAATTATCCCAAACTGCTACAGATACCAGATTAAATAAATGGAAAACTGGAAAAATGAGAAATAGAATGTATGCAAATACGTCAAGGCAACATTTGTATCTCCAAATGTTGTCTATACCCACACTTCTCCAACACTCTAATCCAAGCAAACTTAACCTTGAGACAGGAATATTAGTGATGTATTTCACACATTTTGTGCTGCTAATGTATTTGATAGCTATTACCAAGTAAAAGTGTCCCCTGGTGGCAGTCATCCCTGCCAATAATAAAACCAGATATGAAAAGATGGTTTCATATATTTAATTATCTGAAGGCTTACAATAGAAAATATGGACCAAGCTTGTTTTTCTTTTGGCAATGGATTCATATGAGTCCTACAATTAATGTCCCATGCAATGCCCCAGGAAAAGTTACCTGGATTCGCTTTATCTGGTTTTATTATTGGCACTGGCAAGGATGACTGCCAAATGGCATGCAGCACAAAGCAACAAAGAGATGTTAAAGGCCAGATGCAGCCCATCCTCATTGTTCAAAAGTATCTCTGTAAGTTTCAAGTGATCTTTTTTATTTTTCCATATATATTCAATTCTGTAGACACTCCCCCTTTACAATGGCCATTTATACAAGAGATTGGTAAATCCACCAGGTCTGTTTCTGTGGATTAAACTGTGTGAAACAATTTTTATTGATCAGCCAATTGGCCTTATCAAATCAGACAATATAAACACAACGTACAATATATATCTACTATCAAACCGTGTGCATTTTAGAAGTGGGTGGGAAAAGTCTGCACATTTTTCAAGAATTTGCATTGTGTTGAAAGCCTTTTATCTGTTTTTCCAGAAATACGACAGAAATGCAGAAACATGTGGAATTATGATTACAAATAGTGTACATGTGTCTGAGAGCTGCAGAACAGTTAAAACCATTTTCAAAAACAGGTGGCGTTGATCTGCCATGCATCTCTAGATAGCACTTAGTGTGAGTAGAGACTACAATAGCAAAAACCCAATATGTGAAACTGACGTAAGAATAGTTTTCCTACCTTAATGCTTAGGATTTTGTGCATGTATTTAACACAACATGTCTAGAATCCTGTTGGTATATTATACATAAGTTTCCTTCCAGAATTGGTAGGCCATTTCTAAGTGATGTGTAACGTCTGGAAGTTGCACATGAAAGCTTATTGTGCATGTTAATTGACATTCAAAGCTGATGGAAGTCCAGTTTCAGTCCTTTAGTAATGTATGGTTGCTCAAAGTTGTCTTTTGACATATAAATCTTGTTACAATGATGTAACTCTACATATAGAGAATTAAGCTACCCTGATTTATAATCCCAAATCATGTCAATCCTAGAGCCATTGTTTTTGCAGAGACTATCAGCTAAAAGTGAGGCAATTACATAACTGAAAAGTCGTTATCATTTTATTTTTTATTGCTTATAGTAACAGATTATAGTTTGGATGCATACCAAAACTTCAGGAGGAAAGTTCCACAGGAATTTTAGTAATATTTGTTTGGCACCTCATCCCATGAAGAAGGAAGACAAAGTTAGTTCTGTATCACTGCTTTATGAATCTGGATACACTGAAGATTCACAAAAAGTGATGTTTTAGGTCCAAGTGATACAGTGTTGATTTCACTAACTGGAAAGAAAAAAGCGCTTATTCGCATACTTGGGAAGACTCTGCAAAAATGAAAACAGCTTTTGGAATTACTCTACAGGAGGCTGTGCAGTTAAACATTAAGGCAGGCCAAAAAGCGAAATTACTAAATCAAGCATTAGAAATGTTATGAAACATGAGATCTAACTGTAACAAGTGTCAACATTGCATTTTATCCAGTGTCCTAATTCCTGTAATTTAATTTGTCCATATTTTATAAGATGAAGACAAGGGTGTATCTTTAGCAAGCCTGTTCAGTTATACTGAGAATAATCTGTTTTCCTATGAGTCACACATCCACTGATACATCCTTGGGGACATGCCACATTTTAAGCTAAGCAGGAGGGATTTAATGACCCTTTAGATGTTATTGGAATTGAATCCCCACCTTTCCCTTCTATTAGTGATGTTGACTTTGTCTGATAAAAAACAGAAGCTAACAAAATCTGGACCATGGGTTCCCAACATTGTGGCACCTGAAAGAAAAGAGGAACTTTGACTTCCCATTAATTAGAACTTCCAATTCCCATAGTCACAGTGAAGTTACTAGGAGTGTAAATCTAAAGTATTTGGATACACAATACAGTAGTTCCCCATCCCCATAATTTGGGTTGGGATTATGTTGCTGCATCTCAACAGTGCAGATTATGTTTTTTGGTCTTTCTATAGCAATATACCAACTAAATAACTAACCAACTGATACCTGCAAAAAAGAGCAAATAAAAATGACAGTTTTTTCATGAGTAATGAACAGTTAGATGTTATCTTTGAATAAGCAATCTAAACACAGTTCTTTTTTATAAAAAAAAAGCTAAGAAGGGCTATTTGTTAGCTCTGTTTATTTGTCTTTTGGAAACCAGTTTAGTTCAAATGCTACAGAGCTGGTGTGTCAATTTCCAGTGTAGATTCCATGACTCCTTTGGTTGACTCCAGTGAATTTGGTCCCTTGTGTACTGTGAGATACTATTATACTCTTTCTCCTAAGATGATAAGGCCACTGAGGAAATGAAGATGTCACCTCACTATAAATCCTAGCAGTGAACAGCATGATAACATCTGCCATCACAACTTAGAAGAAGAATCTTTTTGTCTGCAGAACCCCTATGTGATTGCAATAGTACACCCTCTAAAATTTCAGAGGAAAACCAGAATACAGGTGATCAAGCAATATTGGAGTGTTGTTAAGATGGCAAAAGTTGTTAAGGAGGTAGAACAGGTATTAGGGATGGAATTCCTATAAGTACATTGTGGCAGCTTTCTTTTCACTGGCTGAAAATTTTCAAAACATTGCAGTTTCACTATTTGTGATTGACTTACTTTGCACAAATTTTGAGTCTGGTACTTTAAAGCAGTGTGTGTGTGTGTGTGTGTAGGCACAGGACACAGCCTTGAAACCCTCTGGGGAGATAGAGCAAAATATAAATAAGGTATTATTATTATTATTTTCTATATAGAGAATAATATTTCCAAAATGTATTTTTTTCTGTGTAGAAAATGCTGTAACTTATTGCAGTAAAATTCATACATTAATCGATAATGCTGCTTTATGCACATCATTGGGGCTTAAATAGCATGTTTTCCCACTATTGCTCAAAGCAATTTCTTTCCAACTCATAGCCAAGACCAGAAGAAAATGTTTGCTATATGTTGAAGCATTTGACAACCCTCCCGGGCATTGTACACAGAGCTCCAAGTGACAGCATTCAGAAATACCCCACAAGAAAGACAGAAAATTACTAATATGATTTATTTTGACAGTTGTGGGGGTTTCCATTCTAAACAGCTTTTGCTCCTTTTAACATGTGACACAGAAGAAGGGAAAGTTTCAGAGTGATTAAAATTGTGATTAAAACAAAAGCCTCAAGGGAAAATATTACAAGGCCACTTTTTTTAAAAAAAAGGCATGTCTAAAAAAACATTCCACAAGGAATACCTCTTGAGTTTTCAAATATACACTGAAGGAAAGGCCACAAAATATTTAGAGATATCATTGGCTGTCTTGCATTGAAGGCTAGCTCTAACATGTAGCACAGAAATGTCTGCCACACAGTGTTAGCAACAGGAGTTGAAATGGAATTTTTACCACATATTTTCTAACATGCAGGCAACAGAAGAATCTGACCTGGAATTAAGTTTATCGCTTTTCCCCAACATGGCTGTTGGGTGCCTGGTGGAAAGGAGGAAGAAAAAGCATAAAGTAGTGGTGAACTCTATACTTTTCCATGGACATGACACATGGCAAACAGAGCAAGGTACTCTTAAGTGCCCATTTTCCCATTCCCCATTACAGGAATTTCACCCCTTGGCTTTAGGGCTTGGTTTCCCCTCTCTGGCATTACTTCGCGAATGAAGATTCTTAGGAAGGACTCATCCCATGCCCTCTACAAGCGCGTTGATGACAAAGGAGGTTAGATGTGTCCTTTGAGACTGTGCAATTGATTTTTCTGGTGGAGCGCAGCGTGCACAGAAGTGGCCTTGCCCTTTAAACCAAAGGTTCGTCTGCCCGGGTCTAGCAAGCTTAGGACGGTGGCAGCAAGGTCCTCAGGCCGTAGGTTTGATTTGAGTTTCCTTCTCTAGATGGTTGACCTTACAGGGTTAGACGAGCACCATCTGCCCGGGTTTGAATTTAGAGGTTTCCTTCTCTTAGGATGGTTGTCAAAAGACTAGAGAGACCATCCTACCTGTTGACACTCTTTGTCAGACCCTTTGGTTGTGACCTCTCTGGCATGGGAGGCCCTACCTGTGGCTATGCCACCTCCAGCATAGCTCACAACTTTATTAGGGTACGCAAGCCTCTCCCCCATTGGGGTGCCAATGGAGAGGATATATAGAATACAACATATATTATAATATATAAATAGTTTTTGGGGCTCCACGAGAAACTTTTGCTTCAAAAAGCTTGGTCTCCATGTGCTTTGGAAATGGAGCTCCATATGAATCCCATTGAGATTATCACAGGACATAAGAGCACTTCCAGCAGGATTCCAGGGGGCTTTGTTTCCCATACACATTACTTGGCTCCAAATGGCTGGATGCAAGGGAAAGCAGGGGAAAGATGGACCTCTTTGTAGAAAAAAATTGGGATGGCTGGACATCCCACAAGACAGGGAAAGATTAGAAGGAACAGGGAAAGACAAGAGGGAATGGGGCAAGATGTTTCCCCTTTCCTACCACTCATGGGATGAGGCCCAAGATCTATTTTAGGAAAATAGCTGCAGGTGAAATTTGGAGTTTGGAAAGTGAGGGAGGTGTTGTACCACCAGATAGATCCTAACGGTATCTCATCTTGCCTGAATATCTCTAGTATTAAAATTATGGGAGCACTACACAGGCATTGAACTTTACTGGAAGAAGAGAGAAACATATGAGTCCAGTCCAGTCAAGTCCAAAGATCATGAAGTTAAGAGTATCTATTGAGAAGCCAAAATGAGCAAAGAAGCCAAAAAACCCCCACTATAATGATAAATGCAGGGAAATAGAGATTGACAACAACAACAAAAATCACGAGGGTTCTTTCACAAGATTCAAGAAATAAAATAGAAATGTAAACCAAGAGTGGGGATGCTGTATGCTCCACATGGGAAGAAATTACATGACTAAGTTTAAATAAAAGTAGAAACAGTACATGGAAGAACTGTATAATAGAGAAATTCACTTGTGGATAAATCATATGAAAACAGAACTCAATTTTAGTAAGTAAAATAGATGCTGAATTCAGAGAACTTCGGAGAAATCTACAGATATAGCTTTTAGTCAGCTATCTCTATGTTTATCTCTATCAATAAATATGGAAAAACAAAAGAATGTTCCAGCCCAAAAGGAATAGCAGAGGTTGCCGCAATCACAGGACCATTGCATTAATTTCTCATGTAAGAAATTTTGTGCTGAAAATTGTACAACAAAGACCTTTTCCATATATGGAGCAAGAAATGCTAGATGTCCAAACTAGGTACAGGAAAGGAAGAGATACCAGGGATCATAATTACAAACATATACTGGTTGAAGAATTTCAAAAGAAAAATAGGCTTTACTTTAGATTATTTAAATTATACAAAGCTATGGTTCAGAATTAAAGAAATTGATGTACCACAACATTTGATTATTCTGATATGTAACCTGTACTCAGAACAAAAGGCTTCTGTCGTGACAGAATATGGAAAAACTAGTTCTCAATTTGCAAGCTGATCAGGGCAAGTGCATTTTATTACTGTTTAACCCGTGGGCTGAAATTTTCATATATAAAGCAGGAAAATAAATTAATTTGAGATGTGGTACAGGAGAAGGGCTCTGTGGATACTGTGAACTAATAAAAATATTAATAAATTGTTCTTACACAAATGAGGCTTGAACTTTGTCTAGAAGTCAAAATTACCAAATTGTCATACTTTAGCCATATGACTCACTAAAAAGACAATGATGTTTCTTATGATAGAAGGCAGCACACAGAGAGGAAAACTCCATTCCAGATTAATAAAATCAATCCAGGAAGGCACTGTTAAACTGAGTCTGCAAGATAGTTGAGGATAGAGTGACTTGAACATGTGTCATTCATAGGGTCACCATAAATCGAAGCTGGCTTAAAGACGGCAACATAATATCTAAGAAGCTAGAGAAGAACTAGCTGCTCTGAATCCCCCTTTGGGGGTTGAGAAGGGCGGGGGGGGGGGATGCTGTAAATTAAAAAAAAGAACTATGAAGTTTGCAGACGTGTCAATGAAATATATAGTAGATGGCCAAAAGGGGGATTTGGCTGAGAGCCCTTCCACACTGCCCCTATATCTCAGGAACTGATTCCAAATTATCTGTTTAAAACTGGATTATATGAGTCTCCACTGCCAGAAAATCTGGGATAAGAAGATAATTTGGGATGAGATCTTGGGATATAGGGGCAGTATGGAAGGGGCCTGCATGAAAAACAATAAATGTAGCATCAGCTCAAAGAAGATCATGCTACAAAATGTTGCTGCAAGCTCTACTAACATTTTGAAACTGCAATACATAGGCCTGAAGAATCTGCTTGGGAAAGGAGATCCACATTTCAGGTGCCACAATTGAAAAAGCCCTCTTTGTAGTAGAAAAGACTCTTCCAACTTGTAGTAGCAGCAAAAAGAGTTGGAGCTTCCCATTTTAGCATCCTATTCTTATATTGACTTTGAAACCAAAGAAGGTCACATATAATTAGATGGTAGTTATGGATGTCCATAGCAACTTCATGGTTTAAATATAACCTGATTTAGAAAATAATAATAACGTAAACTTAGAAATAGAAATATGTGTTTGCTCAACTCTTTTTTGTTAGAACAAAAAGTGTTTTACTTAATTAACAGTTTAGTTTTACTAAATGAATTGCATTACATGAGACCAAAGCCAGAGTCCACATATAGACGTTCCTATGATTTAATTTTATTCTGAATTAGCTAATTAGGCTTTTGCATAGTTATCCCTTAATTGTAAGGGTTGGCAGAAGAAATGAAGGGAAAGCTTCCTGTATCTTGAATGGCTGTGTAGCACATTTTGGATGTTAAAAAAAAAACACCTGCGGAATCTCCCTCTGCTGCTAAACCTTAAAGGGACAGGAATATCACCTCTGGATAACCCTACGTGCTATTTACTCCCAAGTAAATTGATCACATAGCAGTTAGCTAAGTAACTGTGTCCTGGGTTATCAGTGTTCTATTTTAACACACACAAAACACAACACAAAGAGATAGTAGAATGACAACTAGATGCATCCCCTGGGATTTCATCATTCAAATCCAAATCTATAGCACAAGTTGAGCAAAGAATATTCTGCTCATTGGTCTAAAGCAGTGTTTCTCAACCTGGGGGTCGGGACCCCTATGGGGGTCGCGAGGGGGTGTCAGAGGGGTCGCCAAAGACTATCAGAAAACACATTATTTTCTATTGGTCATGGGGCTTCTGTATGGGAAGTTTGGCCCAATTCTATTGTTGGTGGGGTTCAGAATGCTCCTTGGTTGTAGATAAACTATAAATCCCAGCAACTGCAACTCCCAAATGTCAAGGTCTATTTTCCCCAAACTCCACCAGTGTTCACATTTGGGCATCATCACTATGCGTGGCAAGTTTGGTCCAGACCCACCATTGTTTGAGTCCGCAATGCTCTGGATGTAGGTGAACTACAACTCCAAAACTCAAAGTCAATGTCCACCAAACCCTACCCGTGTTTTCTGTTGGTCATGGGAGTTCTGTGTGCCAAGTCTGGTTCAATTCCATTGTTTGAGGAGTTCAGAATGCCCTTTAGTTGTAGGTGAACTACTGTATAAATCCCAGCAACTCTCCAACTCCCAAATGTCTCAGTCTATTTTCCCCAAATTTTCCCAGTGTTCACATTTGGGCATATTGAGTATTTGTGCCAAGTTTGATCCAGATCTATCATTGATTGAGTCCACAGTGCTGTCTGGATGTAGGTGAACTGCAACTCCCAAACTCAAGGTCCACCAAACCCAGTATTTTCTGTTGGTCGTGGGAGTTCTGTGTGCCAAGTTTGGTTCAACTCCATCGTTGGTGGAGTTCAGAATGCTCTTTGATTGTAGGTGATTACAATTCCCAAATGACAAAATCACCCCCAACCTCACCAGTATTCATATTTGGACATATCGGGTAAATACATCTGATATCTTACATGATGATTCATAGCATTAGCAAAATTACAGTTATAAAGTGGCAACGAAAATGATTTTATGGTTGGGGGTCACCAAACATGAGGAACAGTATTAAGGGGTCGTGGCATTGGGAAGGTTGAGAACCACTGGTCTAAAGCAAGTCGCTTAGCTTCACCAGGTTAACATCAATTTGGGAAAATATTGCTTTCTCATCTATCCATTTAGAAACATGAACAAGATCAGCTTTGGGCTGTATTGTATCACCTCAGCCCTGCAATTCCACCAGTTCTCTTACCTGTTTAAGGAATCCAGCTCAGAGCAGTGAGCTATTGCTGAAGAAGCGAGTCCTAACAAGGCACTTCCAGCCAGAACAGAAACTGGCTCTCCAAAGTTAAAATCAAACCGAAAACAAGCCAAACCCAGCAGGATGCTTTGTAGAACTTTAACATGAAAAAGGAGGAGGGAAGAAACCTCTCTCCATCCCACTTCTAAGTGCCCGAAAGGAACACTCTTTGAAAAGACTGATGTTTTTGAGAGAAATCCAGCAAGGGAGAGGGGAAAAAGTGTGGAGAAAGAAATCAACTCCTTAAAGTCCAAAGATTCCACAGCCGTTACCGGAGCAAAGAAGTGATGTGCCCCTCTGGCTTAGGCTAACTTTGGAAGGATGGAAAGCACAAGGGCAGGAGGAATATTTTGGGAGGGGTCTGGCCTCTGGAGGGGGAATGAGGGTGTGTTTAAATCAAAGATCTTCAATTAAAAGAGGGAGGGAAGACAGGAAAAGGTAGCCTTCAGTGATGAACATAGTTCCTGGGAGATAAACCCTGTTGCATACAGCATATTTCTCACTGAATATTGTACATTCCCTACTAAATGGATGAGTTTGTAATTATGGGGAGAAAGAACTATACCCCCAAATAGGAATTCTGCCTTCTTTGTTCATTAAAATATCGAGCATTCCAGAGTGTGAGACACTGAGAAACATTCAAACCTAGTACTCTTACATTTACTATGCTGACATTCTCTTGACTACTTTACCTGTCCTTTTTTCTCAGTACCTAAATATTTTTTTGAAATGGTCAGATAAAGTTTTAATTTTCTTCAGTGCTAGCATTGTAAGGAATGAATGAAAAATCCTTTTGGGAATCGGAATTTTTTGAGGAAATCAAGGATCTTAAGGGGTATGTTAAGGCAAGATAGCCATTAATTAACTAATTGTATAATTCATTGAATATTTCAAATACATGAATAAATTTAAATTTTCCTGTTCCAGAAAGGCCTGTGTGACTGCCAAATCAGCTTAAACTACTGAGAGAGATGCTTCATATACCAATATCACTTTGATATTGTTGACTAATTTCAGCTCCACTGAAATTGTGGCTTTGGGGACCTGGCATGACTAGCTTTCTAGAAAACCAAATCAGGCAGAGATGGGCAGAAGGCAAATGCAGAGGTTTGCTCTCATTGGCCAAAGAGGATGTCAACAAAGAAAGCTCTCCAAAGTACTGGCATAACACAATTGAAAATACAGAGGATTTTTATTTCATCTGACAGCTATTTAAGAAACCCATGCCAGCTCCTGATTCGCTGAAAAACAATCCAACTAGGATCTATTTCCTGAGTGGCTCAGGACTCTATTGGAAGTAATTGCTGGCTAATTCTTAATATGACGGGAAATTCATCAAACCATCATTGGAGCATTTGAAATGTTCGTCCATTTATTAATCCAACTCCAAGTGGGGTGTGATTACAAATTAATGTGGGTGAAAAATGAGTCCATAATGGGTTTAATGGCTTAGCTCTGGTTAATACAATAAGGTTAGTCCAATATCTAATGTACACAATAGATGCTTGGGATGATGACCATTGCAGTAGGTAAGGTTGGCTCGAGACAAGGGTGCTGGATCTTTCCCATAGATTGCTGCATTATTATCATTAGAATCAGGAAATAGATCCAGAAACTCTGACACAAATTCATTGAGTGATTCCCCTCATGTTTCCCAGTTCATTGTGAGGATATTATGGAAATTAAAGGAAGGGAGTTTGTGTGTGATCAGACAGCATACCAGAGACAATTTTTAAAAGTTACTGTAAGAAAAAACACATGTGTTTGCAAGGTCATGGAAGAGTCATGGCTTTTATAGATATTGTTTTATGCTATTTCATAATTTGGGCTCCAATTTCTTGATATCACTATCAATATCACTTTGCACACATACTAGTGAATTGATATTTTTCTTTTTAAAAAGTTTTATTAAGTTTTAAGAATAAAAGCATCCAACACATAATGACAAACAGATAACGAACCCAACATAATATCCACAAACAAGAACATCACAAAATATGCATTTGTACTTCCTACTCCGACACCCACCCTTTCTGACCTTTTAATAGGTCTTTAGATTTAAATCAGTTATCAAGATTGCAAGTAAACCTTTATTTACACATCCAAGTGATATCTTAATCCATATATACATTTACATCCTCTTCAACATCCTTATATTTTTTCATATAGTCTGTTATTGGCGTCCAGTCCGTAGATTCCATCTTCTGTGACATAGCCCTTGATAAATAGTCCATATTCATTATGTCCATCAATTTTGTTTCCCATTCATTTCTCTTTGGTCGGATCTTTTCTTTTCAACGTTTTGCTGCTGTGATGCAATAAATAAAAAGCTTTTCTTTATTCTTTTCAATTTTAAAATCTAACAGTCCTAACAACATATAATCTGCCTTAAAGTTAAACTCAATATTTAATGCTTTCTGCATTCCCCTATATACACCTTTCCAGTATTTTTAACCTTTTTACAACCCCACCACATGTGGAAAAAGTTCCCACTTCTTTACCACATTTCCAGCATTTATTGCTGTAATTGGCTATTTTACCAGTGAATTGATTTGATAAGAAAAGAGATTTCATCTAACCATTTAGTAGTAGCTTCCTTATTATTATTATTATTATTATTTTTAAAAGGGGTTAGTTGAATAGACTCAGAGGATGGTGGACTTCCTTTCTTTGGAGGTTTTAGACAGAAGTTGGATGGAAATCTTTTGGGAGTGCTTTAGTTGTGTATTCCTAGATCACAGCAGATAGCTATTCTTGTACTGAAGAATAAATGGTCCTCCTAGCCCAGGGTTGGGCAATTACCTGTCCTCCAGGTGTTTTGGACTTCAACTCCCAGAAATCCTAACAGCTGGTAAACTGGCTAGGATTTTTGGGAGTTGAAATCCAAAACACCTGGAGGGCCGGTAATTGCCCACCCCTGTCCTAGCCCCTTCCAACCATAAGATTCCATGAAAAACCTGAATCCCTGAGCATCTTCACTGTACTAAGTATGATCCAATATAGAACTCTTGGTTACTATCTTCCCCAGTAAATGAATGATCCCCTTCCCCTGCCATTTAGAAAAAAACTGCTTGCAACTTGGGAGATAGAATTTATTAGTTTTTGATATGACTAAGAAAAATGTAGGAGGGGAAAGGAATAATGTAAAAGGGAACACATGAAGGAAGGAAGAGAAAGACTGCATGCAAAAATTTGGGTTTGACTAATAAGGGAAACTATAAAAAGTAAGGGAGATGAGAGAGAGAGTATGACAGCTCTGGAGCCAATTTTAGCCCACTTGGCCAAGTATTTTGTTCTCTTTATAGCTACTTCTGAAATACCTCACTGTGGGGTGTAAAGAGGGAATGGAGAGAAAGATGACACGGGAGAGACAGTAAACCTCTTACTCTGTCCAGATTTGGAAAGACAAACTCAGATACACAAGCTTACACAAGAAGAAGGAACCATGGGCAGAGAATGCCCTGCAAAATTTGGACACAAAGAAAAGGGGAATGCATTTTATTTTGAGACCAGAAGACTTTTACTAAATTGCTTTCCAGCTTATGGTCTAAATTAAAGGGTCCTTGGCAAGGATATTTTGGGAGGTAGCTCAGCTGTGGCTTGGTGGCTGGAGCCACTCCGTCTTTACATAAGAACCTCAGGTTCTTATTTTTGTACAGAACCATTGAGCAGGACAGATCCTAGACATCTATTATGAGCTAGGAAAAATCTCAGCTGGTGCTGAATGTTTGTCAACAAGATTTCTACAAGTGGAATTGGGATTCAACATATTTTATGGCACTGGTTAATGCCCAGGTCTGCCAGAAGAAAGGTCTTTTGACAATGTCTGTGCTTGGTGTTGAGTTTACCCTACTAAACTGAAATAGCTAAATATACTTTCCTCAAGCATCTTGACACACACACCACTGCATCTTGTAAATATTTACTAAGTGACAACATGAAGAAGTTGTGTAAGGTCTTCTCATGAATTAATAAACATATGGTGCGGTCAGAAGATTGTGCATTATCTTTTGGCTTGTGTTTCCTGTCTGTGTGAAGGAGGACTGTAATTAATTGCTAATTTTCTTATCCAAAGATGTAATGAGTAATGTTGAACGTTTCCACTTGAAGCCACTGTGGTATTCCCATGACTCAGGATAGCAGTAATTAGTGTGGCCATCTTCTTCACTTTTGGTGTTATGCAATTGTGACACGTCAGCAGTGCAAGATCCTGTGATCACGCTTCCAGGTGTATGTTTCTGCTGTGCTGCTCCGCCTCTTTTTAATTTTTAAATTTGCAATTCAATGAAGTGTAGATAATAATAATATAATCATAGAGTTGGAAGAGACCACTAAGGCCAACTTCATCACAGGGAGTAGGTGGACCAACAATGCATATTGCACAGCATTTTGTGATAGGGACTGACACTAAATATGAGAGCCCTGCTTTTATGTCAGTTTTCCATCTATGTGTCATAAGTATGTTCCTTCCTTGGCAAAGCAGTCTTTGAAAACATGGAAAGTTTGAGGCACATATTGACATTTCAAGACTTTATAAAGTTGGCTGACACCAGGTGTGGCTGCACAGCACATGAATGAATCCAGATATGTTTTGAATGAGCATGCCTTCAAGGGATCATGTGACTTTGACCAATAGCATCTTAGACAAATTGACATCACTAACCCACATTCATATGGAACTCTCTCAAAGAAAAGTAAAAAGATATAAACGACAATGACATTGGATAATAGTGACTGCTGTGAAAGAGATTCCCAAATAAGTGACACCATTTTAACTCCCATGGCTCATTACTGTGGAATCAAGGGAGTTGTAGTTTTACAATATATTTAACCATAGCAAACTACCATGTTAAATTATACCATTGAGCCATGGTGTTAAAGAGGTGTTAAACTGCATTGCCCTTGTGGTGTCTTCCACCTCTTTTAGTGTATGAGTGTAGGTGCACTTAGGCAAGGCATCTCTCACTCTTGGAGTAAGCCAGTGGGAAACCGTCTCTGATTAAATCTTCCAGTGTAGGAAAATGGTATATCAGGTTCGTCTTAGGGTTAGCATGAATCCAGAAATTATCATAATCACCACCATGTCATTATTTTTTTCACTTCTCTTTGTGGAACAAGGCAGATATTGGCAATATATATGCAACCATATATAATCTGACGTGGTGGGAAGACATCCCCATCCAAACTGGATTAAACATGCTTGTCCGCCATTAATGAAGCCATTCTGAAATTTTGGAATCAATTCAGGAAATTTTGAATTTTTTCCGGAAAATTTCGGAAGTCATTCAGAATCAAAGCGCCAGCGCCCCCTACATCCGGAACGAGTTTTGAACCATTTTTTAAAAAATCAAACAGGCCATACACACACACACACACACACACACACACATATAGATATATATATACACACACAATGATGATGAATTTCTGATATGTGTGCAGTTTTAATGCAATCATGGGGGACAGTTTGAATACTCAGAATGGGAAGATTGCTGGAGTTATTACTACTGTAGAATAAAAACACAGCTGGAGTTGTAAGTATTGGGGGAACAAAATGAAGGCATTGAGCTTCTGTAATAATTTCTTTCAACCTTCAGATTTATAGCATTGGATAAATAAAACACAGTGAGAACACTTCAATGTGCTGTATTTGCATTCCCTTGACAATTTTGCCTGCCTCTTTTCTTTGAATATCTATGCTGTTGTTCTAAATGCTCAACTGAAGTTTTAAATTACTGAAACAACATAATTTGAGAACTAAATGAAAGTTTCATGGGGGAAGCTGTATTTTTATTTGGACAGAATGCCCTAATTTTGCCCTTTAGCTCTGCTTCCACCTTTTACTATATAATGATGGATATTGTTAAAAATAAATCTTAAGTTACTACCGCCATCACCACTGCTGAACCAACAACAGGTAGGGCTGTAACAAATATAACTCTATTGCTTGTATTTATTTAATCAACCCCAGTTAAAATATTTTGCCTGAAGCTGTATATCCTTCACACAATGATGCATGGCAAACAGTTAAAACATGTGGTGGAGAAATGAAACAAAGCACTTTTTAGAGGGGAGCGATCTTAATATATGTAATAACCTGGGTAAACCAATAAGTGGAAATAAGCTTTTGAAATAACTATTCATTCATTTCTCAAGTATAAAAAATTCCCTTGTGATTTAATCTCCAGAGAACAATTTCCTGAAAAAAGAACAAAACCATGGTGTTCTGAAATCATTCATGAAGGAATAGTTAAGGCCAAATAAGTAACACATATTCATGAGTCAATGAGGGTCAATTTTCAAGGTTCTCTTAATAGTTGTTAAATACTATTGAACTGTGTGCATTATGCATTGTAAGGTGTCATTCGTCTGTCACCATACATATGTTGAGTTGGTGTGTCATATCTCACAATGTCATATTCCTTTTTTAGTTTCATCCAACCAAACGGAGAAATAATTTTATATCTCCCTTAAATACTCTTCATTAAATACTGAAATACTTAATTATTATGCACCAACTTTGTAACTTTTAATTTAATATTTCTTTCCTTGCTTCTTTAACATATTTTTGAATAGCCTCAGGCCATTCTATAACAAAAAAAAGTATGTGAGGGAGAAGCAATGGAGGGAAGGAAGAAAGAACAAAGTTGAGTCTAAGGTGTGCTGATACACCTTCCTCCAATTCATTATTATGTACAGTATATGCCTCTGGATTAGTTTAACTTCTCCTCTATTTTCATATTTATATAAATGAGAAATCCATAATGCTGCAGCCTCTTTTGAGAAGACATGCCAAATGGGTCTCGAAGAGAAACGATAAGGCAGAAAGAACGGCAACTTGGAAACAACATCACCCAAGGAGACTTTCTGCTGTGCTTTCTGCAACCGGACTTGCCTATCTCAGATTGGCCTTTTTAGTCATCAACCCGCTTGTAAAAAGTGTGGGATGAGTCCTTCCTGAATTTTCATTCACGAAGCAATGCCAGAGAGAGATAAATAAGAAAAAGAGAGAGAGGCTAAGCCAATTCAGAGGCAGTAAGGAAAGATCATGGAGAAGCAACAGGTCTCAACTCAGTTTGTTTGGGGGAGGGAAGAAGAGAATTGAGAGTGTTCTCTTAAATGGGGTGCACACACCTTTATATTCCTAGTAGCTTAAAGCTACTACCGTGTTTCCCCGAAAGTAAGACACCCCCGATTGTAAGACGTATCGGGGTGTCTGGGGGTCGGCTTATATAAGCCATACCCGTATATAAGACGTACCTCGTCCCGCCGCCGCCGCTCCCCGCCGCCTCCGCGGCACACCTCTTCGCCAGGGGCTCCAGGCAAGGGAGGGGAGGCCAGGGGCGGGAGGAAAGCGCGACGCGTCACTGTGACGCTGCGATCCTCACCATGCCCCTGGCTCCTTTCCCCTCCCTTGCTTGAGGAAAGAAGGGAGAGGGAAAGGAGCCAGGGCGTGGTGAGGATCGCAGCCCCCACAGTGATGGAAGGGAGGAGGAAGAGAGCCAGGGGGGGGGAGAAGGGACTGACGCGTCACTGTGACGCGCCATCGCTCCCCGCCCCGGGCTCTCTTCCCCCACCCTGGAAGGGAGGGGAGGAAGAGGAGCCAGGGGCGGGGGGAGAAGGAGGGCGACGCGTCACTGTGACGCGTCATCGCTCTCTCCCCCACCCCCCGGCTCTCTTCCCCCCACCCTTGGAAGGGAGGGAGGAGAGAGCCAGGGCGGGGAGAGGGACCACGCGTCACTGTGACGCGTCATCGCTCTCCCCGCCCCTGGCTCTCTTCCCCCACCCTTGAAGGAGGAGGAGAGAGCCAGGGGCGGGAGAAGGACGACGCGTCACTGTGACGCGTCATCGCTTCTCCCCGCCCCTGGCTCTCTTCCCCACCCTTGAAGGGAGGAGGAAGAGAGCCAGGGGCGGGGGAAGGGACGACGCGCCACTGTGACGCGTCATCGCTTCTCCCCCGCCCCTGGCTCTCTTCCCCCACCCTTGGAAGGGAGGAGGAAGAGAGTCAGGGGCGGGAGAAGGGACGACGCGTCACAGTGACGCGTCGCCGCTTCTCCCGCCCCTGGCTCTTTCCTCCCTGCCTGGAGCCCTGGTGAAGAGGTGTGCCGCGGAGGTGTGCCGCAGGTGTGCCGCGCACACCTCCGGTTGCGGCGGCGTGGCGGCGCCGGCGGCGGTGGCGGCAGCGTGGCGTGGCGACGGGGCACGTCTTGGGTTATATAAGACGTACCCGAAAAGTAAGACGAGGGGGACTTTTTGGGAAAAGAAAGTAAGACGCTGTCTTACTTTCGGGGAAACACGGTAGATGTATTCACTTACATTGAATGATTTAATCCAGAGTGGGCCCTGAAGTAGCCATATACTGAGCTGAACATGCAGTTCAGAGTCCAGAGGGACTGCATTGGCCCCGATGGACTGTCACATTGCTATTTTTTCACCATCACCGGTCCCAGGTAGTCATACAGCTCTTTATCGTGACCACCCTATGTTGACATCAGCTAAGGTACCCACATGGCTAGAAAGAAGGAATCAGTCACCTCTTCCTTCCTCATTGAGTGGACAGCTTTTAGATGCCAGAACAGAGTGCGCTCAATGGTCAGGGGCTCACATGACACTCTACAGCCATCTTGGGGTATTTCCAGACAGCATCAAAATGTGGATCAAATAAGTGGGGCAAAAAATCACAGGACTTGACAGCAAGTCCAAAAACAAACATGTTCCCCTGCCATCATGACACTTTCATTTGTAGCAGAATTTAGAAATCCAATAGGTGGATGAGGACATCTGGCAAAAGTTACTCTTTTAAAAAATTATCTGAGATACACTGATCACATGTGGAGATCCCAATGTGTACCCAAACAAATTTCTTATTCTCTTTCTTCACTCAACTCTAAATTCAAACTCTGTTTAATATTATAAAGATCTAAAGAAAGGAATGCTTGCAGCGAGTTCTAATTGTAATTGGTCATCTCGAGGCTAGACTACTGTAACGCTCTGTACATTGGACTTCCTCTGTCGGTGATCCGGAAACTTAAGCTGGTGCAGCGTTCTGCAGCCCGACTCCTTGCTGGTGTCTCGGTAAGCTGTCACATCACGCCAATCCTGCGCGAACTGCACTGGCTACCTGTAGAATGCCGGATTACCTTCAAAGTGTTAGTCATGACTTTAAGGCCTTACATGATCTGGGGCCAGTGTACCTGCGGGACCGCCTCATCCTGTATTATCCCACTAGATCTCTATGCTCTGAAGAGCAAAACCTCCTGGTCGTTCCTAGTCCTTAGACATTTCGCCTGACTGCAACCTGTCGCCGGGCTTTTTTGTTCGTGCTCCAGTACTTTGGAATGCGTTGCCCGCCGACATCCATGCTATTCAGAACCTCCTTCCATTCCGGAAAGCCTGCAAGACTCTGCTATTGCAGAAGGCTTTCGGAGTCGGATGAACTGCAGTCTTCCTTTGTGTATCGCCATCTTGCACCATCTTTGATGCCGCAGTGTTCTTTTAATGTGTGGCCTATTGTGACATTTTAATCTGTTGTTTTTAATCTGTGGTTTTTAACTTTTTAGCTGTGTTTGGCTGTTTTTTATGATCTTGTTGTAAGCCGCCCTGAGCCATTGGGAGGGGCAGCAAACAAATACAAATAAATAAATAAATAAAATTGTGCTTCCATTTAGCCACCTGTGTGTCCATGGCTCAATTTCTTTACAGCCCTGATCAACTGTTTCAGGATTTTAAAATGCACTTATGTGCTGGAGCAATCCACCCCAAGGTATACAAACAAAGTCACATGTTTTCGATGACTGCAGGGATATATAGTCACATGGATAATCTATGCACATCTTTTGGGCAGAATCGAGTTTCAAGTGCACCTTTTTAACACTTGCTTTTTAGCTGTTAACCTAAATCAGTGCACATTTTCATGAAACATCATATAGCCCCCCCCCTTTTTTATCCCAGTTTTTTTTCCAGGTTTTAGAATATATGTAGAAGGGCACTGGGAGTAGGATACACATCTGATCAGTTCCCTTTTCCTTGCTCTGATTTGCCAAATCAGGCTTAACCCTGCAATCCATACTGCACTTGAACCTGCAGGGTTGCTTCTGAGTTTCAGGCAAAACTATAATCTGCCTGATTCAGCAACATGGCTGCAGCAGTTTTGGATCTGCTGAAGTTTCTGAACAGTTTCTAAAAGAAGCCCCACATGGATTGCATTAAATCGGTCTAAAAGTGGAATGCAATCAAGACATGTGTCAATGTACCTAGATCTGATAACTCAAGAAACGAGTCCACCAGTTTTAGTTGCCATATGGGAGAACCATGTAATTCATGGTCTACGTTACATCAAACTTCCTTTTCTTCTAGTACAAAGGAGCGAGGTGAGCCAGAAGTTTGCAGCTGCTGAGGTCTGTGGCAGGGGTCCATTGGACAGAGGGCAAGGGCAAAAGAATGTCTTCCTGCACTCCATTCAGAAAGGGATGCATATGTGCATAGCTTGCACTTGTGAAATGTGAGCTGGGTGAGAATCCTTGGCCCTATGGATCAAAGCTACCCAACAGAAACATCATTGCTTAAAACAAAAAACCTTTGAGTGGTTCTAGAAGATGTCCTACTGATTTGGTTACTGACAAAGTGAAGCAAGAAAGGAAACAAGCAAAAATCTCCTTTTTGAAGTAAAATGACTGGGGGGAAATTGCACTGAAATTATCCTGCCAATAAAAACATACGTCACTCCACTGCTTTGATGAATAATGACACTGATTTTGTAATTTATTTGTAATTTTTTTTGCTCTCCATTTTTGCATTAGATCATCAGACCAGGTAAGAATGATTATAAGAATAAACTATTATTATTTCCAACATTTTATTTCCAACATTTCTACTCCACCCTTCTCAACCCCCCCCCCCTCCCGGGGGGGGGGGGCAGATCAGCTAGATTGAGTGGGTTGTTTAAATTTCACCTGATGAAAATGAACTTGTCTTCTGACTGATATGGAACCAATAGAAGAAAAGGGATATAGCTTAATTTTGTTGTCTACCCTGAGTCCTATGTGGGTGAACACACAATTTCAGCATTAATCACAGCCATTGTGCCAAAAAGTCATTCAGAAAGGGTAAAAAAGAATACCAAAAGTACAAGTTAAAAATAAAAAAGAGTGTGTGAGAGAGAAATTCCCATTGCCTTCGTTACATTTTTTTTAAAAAAGCTAGGGCAAAACATTCAAAGAATAAAAACATTTAAAGTTACTAGAAACTGGGGACAGACAATGGACCATAGTTGGGGTGTGAAAGGGGGGTGGGGGAGTGATGTCAACATGCAAACACCACCATCTAGTGGACACCCAATGGCATTACAACAAACTGAGACCTGATGTTTTGTCAATTATTTTTCACCTTTTTCCCAGTTCAAGGTTCAAGGCAGCTTCCAATCAAACATAGTCTAAAAATCTCCAGTCCGAAAAAGTGAAAAAACTGTCAAAATTATAACATTTTAAACAGAAATCATTAAAGGACACCAGATAAATTTCAGCACATTATACATAGCCCATTGCTTCTAAAAAATCAATTATCGAAGGCTTGCTGGAATAAAAAAGGTCTTCAATTGGATGTGGAACTATAGTAAGGAAGGTGTCAGTCTAACCTCCCTTACAAGAGAGTACCAGAACCTGGTAACAATCATGTGAGATGATACAATTATAGAGTTGGAAGAAACTACAAAGGTTATCTATCTAGCCCAACTGCCCTTCATGAAGTATAATTGTTTTGCAGACATACAATAGAGTTGGGAAGACAATAGCTTTATAAGCAAGCATCTCTATCAATGTCCCGATCCTCTGCTTCATTCAAAAAAGTGATGCACTTTTTCAAATGTTGTGTTTTGGTGTCGATGTTGACTTTTGTGGAAAGGTGGCTGCCTAGATAGTGGAAATGGTCAACATTTCCTAGTGTTAGAACAATAAGCTTTGCAGAGGGATTAGTTGATGCCTGCTGGTAGAGCATTTCGGTTTTCTCCATATTCAGTGAGGGGCCAAGCTTTTCATATGCTTCTATGAGGGTGTTGAAAGTGGCTTGTAGGTCTTTCTGTGAATGAGCATAGATGATATCATAATCAGCATATTGGAGTTATATAACAGATCTTGTTGACTCAGGGAATTTCATTTTCCAATTGTGAGAGTCCGCTCTCTTGGAAAAGGTTAGACAGGCATTTCTCTGTTTTCTTTCTCTTTGAAGAAGAGGTGGCTCCTCTGGAAGATAAAAGACCTGGCTATACAGATGCATACTTAAGCATTCCCTGATATATGGGCATGTAGGGAGTTAATCTGAAGAAGCACCCTTACTGTTTTCATTTTTCAATTCGTAATTTTGGAGAACTCTTTTTTTTCTCCCTAAGGTGTCAATCAATCAATCAATCAAAACTTTATTACGGTCACAGACCAGCACAAAGCGGGCACAAGCGCCCTAAGAGGAGAAGGACAACTCCCCAGTAAACAGTTATTTAAAATCAGACTAGAAATCAGTATAAAAATATATTTTAAAAGACAGGATATTGTTGCCTTACGCTGTCAATCATCACCCGTCTGATGTTAAGGGCAGCAGCACAGAACTTAGCAACACTGTAAGTCATTGCAGTGTTAGAGTCCGAAAGCAGCAGGGTGGAATAGCATCTTTCACTGCGCCCCGGGTACTTTAAAAGCCATGGTCCAATGAGATTGGATCTAAGATCTCTGTAGAACATGCATTGAAGAAGCACGTGCTCAGTTGTTTCCAAAAGATCCTTGGCTTGGTCCCATCTCATGCTTAGCAATTGTCCGTGGGAGAAACCTAGTGTTGTCTTTGGAATGGTCTTTCTCCTTCTTGATTGTTGGCTTTGCATGCCTTAGCTTTGACAATTTAGACTGCCTCTTTAGTTGGTATGCATTTGGTATTATATTTTTCATGAGAATTTATGCCTCTTGGCAGACCATAAAATAGTTTTTGGGATGCAAAAAGAGATAGCAATGTTTCACATGTCATAAAAGCTTATGTAAATTACTAGGGCTGCTGATAATATATGAATATATGATATTTCTTGTATTACCGTCCACTTTCAAATTTGGATTGTAAAAGGCTTAGATTTTCCTTTTTATGCTTCTATTACCATGCACATTAATAAAGCTATACAGAGTGAACATGATCTTTAATTAAAGTGGAGCCACTGCAATCCATGGACTATAAGATAAATTATGACTGACATATTCCTTTGATTTCAGCAGGTGTACTCTAAATGTTATTAAATCTGGATTCATTCCAATAGAGGCAAGAACAATATTAGCTGTGTATAATATTTCACCAAAAGAAATGACTATTCTTGGCTCTGGTATTAAAATGTGGATCTTATAAGTACTGCTAAAGGGGGTTTCCCCCCCAAATGAACATGATTGCATTTACTGATATGTCCAGGGACTAATAAAGGATTTCCTGATGCCTCCTAATATATCTGACTTTGTTTTCCTCACTTGTTAGCACATTATTGTGAATGTATATATCATTGATAACATACATCATTTAGCTTTCACTTGCCTGTCCTTTTTTTATAAGATGGTATAGTTGTTGTTATATTATTTATTCATTCATTCATTCATTCATTCATTTATTATTTACCACATTTTTATCCCGCCCTTTTCTGCCTGAAGGTGACCCAAGGTGGCATACAGATTGGAAAAATTAAATACCACAACATATATACATACATAACATATAAAAACAGTTAAAATCACACAATAAAAATCCATATAAAACCACTTAAAACTATAATAATAATAATAATAATATTTTTATTATATTTATTTATATCCTATTTTATCTCTCCTGAAGGGGACTCAGAGTGGCTTAACATAAAAGCATTAGTACACAATTTAAAGTATATAAATATACAAACATTAAAACAAAATTAAATATAAACAGTATAAAAAAACTTCACAGTTAAAAATCATTCAAACATATTCAATGCATATTCAAAGGTAAAACTGTAGCACCCCCTGAATTGAGCTTAAAAACCTTCTTTGAAAGCCTGCCTGAACAACTGTATGCACATATAAAGCAAAAAGAGTTTAAAATAATAATAATAAATGCATAAAAATAATAAATTGCAGTAGTAAAGACAATTAGGGCCAGCGGGGAGGGGGGACATTCTGGTTTCCAGGGGAAAGGAGTTCCAGTTACAGATATAGATGCCATAAAAAGGTTCTGCTGTAGGGCAGTTCCAAACAGCCCTTTATCCCACAAACATCCACAGTCTGCACCCATGCCAGAAAGTGCGCACTTTCTGGCATGGGTGTCCAGACATTCTCTCGGGACTAGCCCTATCCCCCTCCCCCCAAGCCCCCAGACCCCTTAGAAAAGTAGTAAAAACTTACTTATCACCCATTAGAAGCCTCAGCAAGCTCTCCCAGTGCATAGAAATGATGCGCCATGAGAGTAGGGGTCAGGGAATTGATTTTCCTCCCCCCACCCCTCGCTCTCCTGGTGTGAAATTTCTATGTGCCAGGAGAGCTTGCCAGGGCTTCTAATGGACAATAGGTATTTTTACTACTTTTCTAAGGGGTCTGGGAGCTTACAGGGAGGGGTGGGTATTTCCACAGTTTACCGGGCTTATTTAGCCCAGTAAATTGTGGGAATGGTGTCTGGATGGCGGTATTCTGCAGTCCAGACCCAGAAGTACTGGATCTATCCCGCGCCTTCTAAGAAGGCACAGGATAAATCCACTAACAAATTTATTCAGCACAAACCAGAGTTTTCCTGGTTTGTGCCAAATTAATGCAATACTGCCCAGAATGTTGTCTGGACGACATAACCCTTTTTATTGTGGAAGTTTCCGCAATAAAGAGGCTGTCTGGATGGGCCCGGAGATATAACTGTGTGGGTGCATCCTGACAGGCCAAAAAAAAAGGATACTTATCCAGAGCAGGGTATTCTGGAAAAACATTGCTGGAGACTACACTCCATGAACCAGAACCAGCTCAGGAGCTTGATGGTGACTGTTCAGTGTGGCTCCTCAGCTGGTCTAGTAGCCAGATGATGGTTGCACAGCAGAATGGTATCACTCACATGCAACCCTTCGATCTAACATTTGTGGTGTCCGCTAGACATAAAAATGAAACTGGACATCGCTCAATACCTGATATCCAGGGTGACAAAGCAATGTGAGAGAGGAATGGGGAAAAATTGGGGAATTGCCCCATCTTCTCCTCCTTCCTGCTCAAATCACTTCATTGCTGTGGATAGCATCATTCCATGTGGTGAGCAGTGACCAGTGCCATTTTGTGCCTGGTGGGCATCACAAATTTAGAGGGCAAGATATGCTATTTTCTGTCTTCTGTCTCCAAGCTGCTTGAACCCAGGAAAAGCAGGTTGGTGGCATAAGCATCTGTGGCCACTTTCCCATTAGAAAGCTGCATGGTTGATTATATAGCTTGAAGTTGTGGTTTACTCTGGAGTTCAGGGGAAGTTCCATAGTATTTCAATTAACATGGTTCAAGGTTGTGTTGAGAAAAATCAGCTACATGTATTTTGAATTCATCACTGAGCTGATTTGGCTCTCCTTTGGGATAAAGTGTCAGTGAACATGCACCCTAAATCAGGGATAGGCAATAGGCATGGTTTAGAACCCAAAAATAGGAAATCGGAATCTAATGGGGGGGGGGGGGATTTTTTTTTTATTAGTAATAGAAAGACTTACAAAAATTTCCCCACAATTTCTAAAATGTAACTTAATTACTAACGTAATTCTGTAGGAGGGCGTATGCCAGCGCATGCGCATTCAGATGGTTTTTGGCCTACAACTCCCAGAAATCCTAACAGCTGGTAAATTGGCTGGGATTTCTGGGAGTTGTAGGCCAAAACTTGAATAAATCACACTGAATTCTAGATGGGACTCTCCAAATAGGAAGGAGGGAGGGAAGGAGGGAGGGAGGGGGTATTCTATTCTTGGAAGCAGCAAAAAAAGGAGGAGGACCCCCCCCCCTCGCTCCTTGCTGCCGCTCTCTCACCCCAATCCTGAGGGAGCGAGGGCCCAAGTTTGCCCAGGCTGAGAGGAAGAGAACTGAGGCTGTGAGGAATGGTGTGAGTTGAAGTCCAAAACACCTGGAGGGCTGAAGTTGGCCCGTGCGATGGGGCAAGACAGAGCAACGGGGAAGAAAAGGGAGGGGGGAGAAGCCACCAGGAAAGAGGGACAGAAGCATGTGAGAGAGTGCCGGGGAGAGAAGAGGAGGAGAAGTGTGTGTGGAGGGCGGTGGGGCAAGACAGAGCAACGGGGAAGAGAAGGGGGGGGGAGAAGCCACCAGGAAAGAGGGGCAGAGAAGCATGTGAGAGAGTGCCGGGAGAGACAGGAGGAGAGCGCGTGTGTGTGTGTGTGTGTGTGAAGTTGGCCCCTGCGGTGGGGCAAGACAGAGCAACGGGGAAGAGAAGGGAGGGGGGAGAAGCCACCAGGAAAGAGGGAGCAGAGAAGCATGTGAGAGAGTGCCGGGAGAGAAAGGAGGAGAAGCGTGTGTGTGTGTGTGTGTGAAGTTGGCCCCTGCAGTGGGGCAAGACAGAGCAACGGGGAAGAGAAGGGAGGGGCGGAGAAGCCACCAGGAAAGAGGGGGCAGAGAAGCATGTGAGAGAGTGCCGGAAGAGAAAGGAGGAGAAGCGTGTGTGTGTGTGTGTGTGAAGTTGGCCCCTGCGGTGGGGCAAGACAGAGCAACAGGAAAGAGAAGGGAGGGGGGGAGAAATGTGGAGGACTACACTTTCCAGAATGCCTAGCAGCAGCGTCACTTCCAGTTCCCCATAGAAATGCGGGAAAAAGAAGAAGATGAATAATGGCGGGAAGGAAAGGTGGGGGGAGAAGACAGGGAGAAGTGAGTAGTACAATAATTAAGAATTAATTATGATCATAACGCAAATTGTTGGCCTCAAGGACTGTAAAAGAAAGTCTACTTCCTGGTTAGCTGCCGTGATGCATATGAACTAGAAAGTCCCATTACATACGAATCACTTACTATTTCTTTTAATTTTCATAACTTTTTTCTCATGCCTAATAGGCAAAGTTCAGCCTAGCAGACTCCCTCGCCATGGGATCTGCTGGTAAGGAACACCTGGAAGTCTAACCATTGGTGTACATCAGAAATATGGTCAGAAAACTATATAAAACTGAATGTGTACAAGCATTCTCCAGTCCATTACTGTCAGCAAATCTAGATCTAATTAATTCATGGTTGTTGTTGTTGTTGTTGTTGTTGTTGTTGTGTGACTTCAAGTCATTTCAAATATCTGTTAACGACCCACAATATTTCTTTTCCTTTTTATTTTATTTATATACCCAAAAGCATTTCATAGTAAAAGACAAAGACAACCATCCTATCGTAAATGAAATAAAGAATTCATGGGAAGACCATCCCAAAGTTTGGGTGCTACAACTGGAAAGACATTGTATAGGTCCATCTCAGGGTACAGGAGAGAAGCCCAAAGAATGGCCTCATGGGAAGAACTCAGTAAAGAGGTGGGTATGGATGTAATGAAGCAGCCTTTCATCCTGCCTTGAATCCCATCTCAGAAGAAAAGTTGAATACAAATAAATAGACAAACAATATGAATTTATTTAAAGGAACATCATCCCAAAACATGAAAACACAACTTGATTATAGAATTTGGGGACATATATCCTTAAATGACAGAAGTGTCTTCTTTCTAAGTCTACTGATGATTACCATCAGAAGTTTTAACGGACTTCTTCTCATGTCACTAGCTTTCAGATTAACCCATGATAAAGTGTAAGAGAGGGTGGTGTGAAAGTCCTCTAGATGTTACAATATTGTTGCTCCCCACCTTTTTTCTCTACTGAACTGCGCATGGAGAGAGAACTGCAAGTTCTAATCACAATCCATTCCAGAAGAAAACACTTATCTTTTCCTTCTTGAACGAATCTTCCACTGCTTCAGAAAGTTGATAATCCATATTGTTTCACAG
Organism: Anolis apletophallus; assembly: GCA_030556195.1. NCBI lineage: Eukaryota > Metazoa > Chordata > Lepidosauria > Squamata > Anolidae > Anolis > Anolis apletophallus. Next base: position 139,928,227 of record JARBWK010000007.1, read on the forward strand.
GTATGTAGAACAAATATATTTATATGAAACATCCATGGCTCCATAGCTGATAAGAGTAATTGCTTTCTACTGTTTTATTCCAGCATCTTGGTTTAAAAGAAATTCAAATACCAGTATCTGGAAATTAAGATGTGTCCCCCTGTCTACCTCTCTTCCAATCTTCTATGGTTCCTACTCCTTACCAAAGACACAAAGAGATAGAGAAAACAGTGTGGCTGCCAACTGTATAGCTTTTAAGGTGGGTAAGACAAATTCCTGATCAGTATCTTGCTAAAACCTGCTTTGTGATATCTTTGTATTAACTTCAGTGTTACAGCCATGATGCCTATTAGGGGTCTGCAAAAATATTGTTACTCCTTATAAGTCATATAAAATTTGTTAAATTCGTGCATACAAATTAATATTAGAAACACGCAGGAAAGGTGGGGAGGGGATTCAAGAATCAAAACACTCACCAATCATTTTAGTTAAGATTCTGTAACATTCGGATGCCTACCAACGCCATTTTAATTTTCCGTATAAGCAATATGCTAAAAAAATGATTTGAATCTGCAATAGTATAATAGTATAGTATAATTCTGTACTAAATTGAAGTTATGTTGTTAATTGTGTGTCACAAAGACAGAGAGGCATTCAAGGAGATTGCTGTTGTCACTTTTGGGAGGAATATTTATCACTAAACTTTTTAAAATTTCCCAAAATTCATAGATGTGTGAATCTTTCTGAAACTTTCTGGGAATTGATATGCTGGTTATCTTGTGCATTGCATATAAAAATCAAGTAGTTAGCTCCTGTAGGTTTTTTTTTTTTAAAAAAAAGGTTTGTAAAAAAATCAAGAATTAGGGAGAAATGAGCCCCTGAAATTTCCTCACTTGCTCAATTACTTAACAAAAAAAGTAATGAAATTTTGTTACTCTTGTTATAATCATGACATTTTACTAACTATACTTTGGCCCCCAATGGAGCAGTGGGTTAAACCACTGAGCTGCTGAGCTTGTTGACTGAAAAGTTGCAGGTTCAAATCTGGGGAGCGGTGTGAGCATCCACTCTCAGCCCCAGCTTCTGCCAACCTAGTAGTTCGAAAACATGCAAATGTGAGTAGATCAATAGATACCGCTCCAGCAGGAATTTAATGGTGCTCCATAACATAACATAACATAAATTTATTACTTATGAGTCACTCTCCACGGAAAGTGCTCCGGGCGACTTACAGGTAACACATAAACAATACAGTAATGACAAACAGTGACAGACAACACAGTCCTAACAGGGCATCGTCTAGCCGTTGAAAGGCGGAAGACTAGGCGGCCTGATCCGAATCATCGGTGGCTTACCACCAGCAGATTCTGCGTCCGACCTTCTGCCCTGTGGCAGTCCAGGAGGGCTGTCCTGGTTTGCCACAGCAGTGTCTTTGTTGTCCTTACTAGGGCCAGAGCACGTCCGTCGGGGCTCTGGTTGCCCGTAGTGTGAGTTCCAGAAAGTTCTGGGCCTGGCCTCAACCTGTCTGGGCCTCCTTCCCTTGGGGCGGGGCATCCACTGCCTGGTAACCTCACCGGGTCGATGTCCTCGGTGGGGAGCCAGACTTGTCCGATGTTCGCTCTGCATGTCAGAGGGGCTGGGCCCATGCCTGGGCCTTCGCTGATGTTTCCGCTTCCTCCGGGGGCTTTGCAGCTTCCGCTGTAGGTCCCTTCCTGTTTCTGGGTCCTCCAGGGGCGGGAGCTTCTGCTGTGGGTCGCTTCCGGTTTGGGGTCCTCCAAGGGCGGGAACTTCCACTGTGGACTGCATCCGGGGCTCCCTTCTTCCCCAGCCTGGTGCACCTGGTCTGACTGGGCGTCTTCAAGGTCAGACGCCATGTTGAGCAGCTCCAGCTCGACCTGGCTCCCCCAACCACCCACGATGCAATGTCGGCGGGGGCGGGGGTTCGGAGCATCGGCCAAGACAGCCGAGATGTTCAGCTCCGCCAGCGGTGGGACCCCCAACGGTGGCGGGGCTTCGAGGTTCGTGGCAGGCTCGTTCCGTATGGGTGGGTAGGGGGCTTGGGGCTCACCTAAGTCCTCCAATCTTAGGGTCGCACCTCTCCCGGGGGTTGTCTCCAGGTCGTCCCTAGTGACGGTCTGGTCGTCGTCTACCTTGCAGTCTCTCTTCCTCAGCTCCGTCTTGGGAGCCCCAGTTGGGAAGTCCCACGACCGGTCCCAGTCGAGGTCTGGGCCAGTTTGGGTCTCATGCTGGGGGCGATCTATGTTATCAGCTATGTTGTCAAGCGCTGGAACCCGTGGGGTGGGCATGCCCAATCTTCCCAGGAGGCCGCCATACTTGTCGCCAAACTTAACAAACAAGTCCATAAGTTTGGTGTATTCCTCAACCAGCTCTGCGATTACCTGGGGATCGGGCTGGTCAGAGGAAGGGTCTTGCAAGTCGTGGGAGTCTTGTGCCTCATGCCGTCCCAAGGGAGGGCTGCTTCCCCGATTTTCCGAGGCCTCAGGGGTCTTGGTTGGCTGGGGCCCCAGGTCGGTTTCACGGCCCCCATTCGGGGGGGGGGGGGCAGGATCGATCCCAGGGGACATTTCCTGCAGAACTTTCTTAGGAAGTGTGTGGAAGAGGCCGACACCCATCGAACATACCAACGGCCTTGTCATTCCGGTTGTCCCTTCCCTCCGATGCTGGCAGCCGGTGGGGTTGTTATTTCAATATGCCTCCGCATCCTCCAGGGCAGCGTTACCGCTTTTCCCAACCAGATCTGGTTGTTTGGGGTCTGTGGGTCACCAATGACCACTCCATGCTGCTTGGGGTCCTCCGCGACCTCGCCAAGGCAGGAGGGGTGAGATTGAAGGGTTGTATTCAGGAATCCTGGCAGACTGAGCTGGAGCTCACCCTGAGGGAGCTCTACAGGAGTCGTCTTCAGCCACATCTGGAAGTGTCTACAAACAACATCAGCTCTCATTAGAAATGGAATGGACTTTATGTCAGGGGACAACCTTTACCTTTTATCTTTACCTTATACTTTGGAAACACTTTAGAAATGAAATGCCAGCCCCCCCCCCCATTTTGTAATGTTTTTTGAAAATGTTTGAATTTTTTTATCGATTGCACGTGCCTTATGCCTATCTCTATGTGTGTGTATCACACCTATCCTGACCTTTGAAAGGATCTAATTATCATAAATGGATGAGATCCCATCTGATATTGGGATAAAGCAGGATCAGCTCTGGTTAGTATTTGGATGGGAGACCACCCACACATTCAGAGAAAGGAAATGGCAAAACCAGGATTTCTTGACTAAGAAACCCCTATGAGATTCACAAGGTTGCCAAAACTTGAAGCCAACTTGAAGTCACATCTAGACAGAAACATATCCTGCTGTTTGTCATACAATCTCAGAGTGGTATGCAATAAAGATGATGATGATGATGATGATGATGATAATTCAAAAAGTATATATTAATCAGAATAACAGTTTAAAAACACTTTAAAAGCAACAGTTTCAGAGCCTGGGGGCAGACACTGAGAAGGATGTATTTGATGTCCCCACCAAACATAACTGTGAGGATGGTGGAACATTTTGAAGTATCTCAAGGGACAGCCAAGCTCATGTAATCTTCACACATTTTAGATCTAGTCATATTTAATATTTCAGTTGTATTATTCGTTAACGTTTATAGAAGGAACAACATTCAAAGCTTCTCTGTTTTCCCTTCACAGAATTGCTTATAACAGAAGCAAGCGGATAGAAGCAGAGATTTGGAGGATGACCAATTTCAGCACAATATTCCCATCCCTTTTGAATGGTGATGGATATCTTCAGACAGCCAATAATGATAATGGAACATCAGTTGGGAATTTATCATATTTTGATAGAAACCCCTCATCTTTACAAGTATGCCTCAGTGTCCTGACTATGGTGATCTGCTTTTTTGGACTCGTGGGGAATGGAACTGTCATTTGGCTCCTCACGTTCAGTATACCAAGGAATGCTTACACCACTTTCATATTGAATTTGTCTGTTGCTGATTTTGGAGTCCTCCTGTCCATACCTCTTATTTTTATTTTGTTTCCCCTTAAACAATATATTTCTTATCTTTACTGGGAAGATCTCTTTATGTGTATATTCACTCCTGGCCATTTTCTACTGATAGCCATCAGTTTTGACAGGTGTGTGTCAGTTTACTTCCCAATTTGGCATCGATGTCATAGGCCAAAATACTTTTCTTCCATTGTGTGTGCAATAATATGGGTTCTCTCTTTCCTTCTTTTGGGGATTCCATGCATGCTCCTTTTAATTGATGTATCTAGATATCATTTTGCAGTGTTCTTTGTATCAATTTCAATTTCCTTCCTTTGTCTCCCACTTATGATCATCTCCACTCTGAGCCTGTTCATCAAGGTCTGCTTGACACCATCCCAGCATCAACGTGGAAGTATTTTAACAGCCATCTTATTGACTCTTTTCTTCTTCATCATTCTTGCATGGCCATTTAATATCATCTTTTGTGTTTTTTATTTCTCATTCGGTTTCTCTCTTTCTCGATCTGTCTATGGATTCTTATTTGCCTCCTTAAACAGTAGTGTTAACCCACTGATTTATTTCCTGGTTGGAAGACGAAAGAGGGGGAAATACAGGGAAAGTGTGAAGGTTACTTTCCACAGGATTTTCAGTGATGAGAAAGACAGCAGACCAGAGCTGGACAGAGTTCAAACCCAAACCCAGTTATGATTTCCCCCCACTGAAATAGGCTGTAATTTGGAATAGGCTGATGAAGAACATTATCCCACTGAAATCACCAGTGTATTCACCTTGTTTGCATTTAATGTGTAAATCATTTGTTAATTTGATGGTATGGCTACCGTGGCCTCCACAAACACCTGTTCCTCCTCGTATCAAAATTAAAAATGTGTGTGTACCGATATTACATGCTTTCATGGCTGCTTTGACTGTTTCTCCTAGTTCACTTCACTTCCCTTGCCCTCCCCCCCCCTCATTAGATAAAGTCTTATGGGGCCTAAAGATCATGAGACTTGAGTCTCTTGGACGTAACTTTGCCCAGCTGTATCTACTTTTGTGTGATCTCTCTCATTCTTTCCCTTTTCCAACATTCCTAAGTTTTGTTAACCTAAACTTTGCACACAAATGCAACTTGACCAAATTATAACATTGAGGGTGGGTTTTGGGGGGGGTTGATCCAGGCTGGTGTGAGATGTAGTTCACCTAAGGACACAGTTGAGGATAGATCTGGCTCAAACTCAGCACACAGACATAATGTTTCATATATTATGCTTTTAAAAAGTTAAAACATAAATATAACCTTTTTGTTCCAAAAGATTCAAATAGCTCTTTTCATCAGGAAGTGCATTACAATGTTTAGATGGGACCTCTTTTCCTACTCTCTGGACCAGCAAAAAACAAGGTATCTTCAAAAATCTCCAATATGACATCCTTCCAAACACTGAAACATTGTTATCATGTCCCCTTGTGACTTTGTCTTCTTTGTCTAAATATGTTGCTTAGCACTAATGCTAATTCAACAACTCTTCACCACCCAGCTTTTTTTGTTTTGGTTTTTTAAAAAGTTATTTACTTATTACTAGAAAAGACAAATTGAACTATTCTAGACTGGCTCTTACAAAAATATTTATTACTTTCTGTGTAGATTTGCTTATTTCTCCCCTAGCAAATACAACATACATCACAACAGAGATCACTGATGATTGTGGAAGGGAGTTGGGCATTCAAAACATTCAGCTTCATCCTGATTGCTCAGTAAATCAGGATGGTATGACGATTTTGGGAGACTGTGCTTAGGTATATGTAAGAATTAATGCAGTTTGGCTAAATACTATGCAGGAATTGTAGTTTGGTGAGGCACCATTACTCTTGTGATGAGAAGGCTAAAGACCATCCACAATTCTATAGCATTTTGCCATTGCAGTTAATGTGTTGTTAAATTGCACTGATTCTACAATGCAGATATTTCGTAAGCTATTTAAAAATGTTTTTATTGAAGTTTTATCATGTGAAATAAAGAAAGTGAAAAAAGAAATCTAAACATAGTATTTCCTTTACATTGAAAGTGGGAGAACATTTGGTTGTATAGAAAGTAGGAAAAAAAGAGAAAAGAGGAGAAAAAAGCGGAAAAATGAAAAATTTGAAACTCTATAACTGTAAAAAAGGGGGGAAAAGAAAAAAACAAATTTGTTGGCTTCCTTCTTGCTTTTGATGGTCATTAAGTTTATTTGGAATTAATATTGTGTTATAATTTCATAAACTACGCTTCGGTATCAACCATATATTTAAACTGTTTTTTTACATCTCTCTCATTTTATAACTTTACTCTCATTTTTGGGTAAAAGTTGGAATTTAATATCAATATGAATAAAACCATTGTTGTTGTTTCATTTCAAATCCCAAAACCATAATTTGATGAATAAAATTATGTTTAGTCTTTTCACTACACTGAGTTAAGCAATAATTTTCCAGTTTCTTTTTCACAATAAGCGAAGTGTGCACCAGAGGTGCTCAGTGCTCATTAATGGTGCCTGAGTTGCCACTCCCGGGTAGCTCGGGGCGACTTACACCAAAATTCAGGATTAAAAACAGAATAAAAACACCATAAAACACATAAAACACAGTAAAATACAATAAGTACGGTACACAGCAAGCCGGTGGCACAGGTGTGTGTAACTACATCGGCATACACAATGCAAGAAGACGGAGTAGCCTACACATCTCAGCATTAATACCCAAAGGCCTGCCGAAACAGGAGGGTTTTGCACGCCTTCCGGAATGCCACTAAGTCCGTAAGGACACGGACTCCGGAAGGCAGTGCGTTCCACAGGGTGGGGGCAATTATTGAGAAGGCCCTCCTTCTTGTGGCCGTCAGTTGGTATATTTTAATGCCGGGCACCTCTAGAAGTTGACCCACCTCTGAACGTAGTGGCCTAGCGGGACAGTATGGGATAAGGCAGTCCCTAAGGTACACTGGCTCCAGACCGTTCAAGGTCTTAAAGGTCAGTACCAACACTTTGAAGGTGATCCGGTGTTCCACTGGTAACCAGTGCAGCTCCCACAAGACAGGTGTTATGTGGCTGGTCGTCATGACGCCAGCCAACAGTCTAGCTGCTGCATTCTGGAACAGCTTCAGTTTCCGGATCACCGACAAAGGAAGGCCAACGTAGAGAGCATTACAGTAGTCCAGTCTCGAGATGACCGTGGCTTGGACCACTGTGACTAGGTCGTGGCAGGAGAAGTAGGGAGCCAGCTTCCTCGCCTGACAGAGATGAAAGAAAGCAACTCGACTGACGGCGGAGATTTGCGTCTCCATCGTCAGTCGAGAGTCCAGAGTGACGCCAAGACTTTTAACTGTCGACGATGGACATAATGTCATGCCGTCCAGGAGAGGAAGCTGGATCTCCACCCCACCCGGACGACCCAACCACAGGATCTCCGTCTTAGCTGGATTCACCTATTTTTATTCCATAGTCTGGTGCAGTGGCAGCAAGTGACCACCAGAACGTACAGATTATTCTTTCTTGAACTATATTCTCCCCAGTACAAAAGCACAATGGGCAGATGACTGAGATCACTTCTGAATTTCTCTCTGCCACCATGATAATCGTTCTCAAACCTTTGAAAAGAAAACGTTGAGATATTGACCATGTGAGAGATTTGCTATGATAACAAATGCAGATAAAAGAAACTGTGAAACAAACTCAAGCCTTGGAACTGTTACATTTTAAAAGCCAATGATTAAAAACAATAACCACAACCCCAATCACATATCTGCAAGGAGAAATAAAACTTCTGCCATATTCTGCATTAAATTACATTTTGTGCTGTCATCTTGAATTTTAAACTCAAGATACAGCAGTTAAAAAGGGGTGGTTTCTTGGCACATGGCTACCTGAAGCATTCCCAAAGAGAAATGCTTGAGTGAATCATTTGTGTAACTGCTCGGAGATGCTGGAATTCTGGAACCACATTGGGGTACCATTTTGTTGCTATTCCACCAGCAAGAACAGATAGATGAGCTGCCTTGATATTTTGGAACTCTCTGCCAAGACATGCCAGGTTTGCTCCTTTTTATTTTTCTTTTGCAGAAAAACTAAGAGAAATAATCACAGTTGGCTTACAGAACTGAAATTGACCTGTCACTCAAGGGAACCTATCTTGTTGGATGATGCTTTCTCTTAAATCTCTTCTGTATTCCATTTTACAATAACTTACATTTTCCCCTTATTTCCTTGGATAATTTTGCACATTTTGTCACAGCAGTACACTTTTGTCCCATGTCCTAGTTCATTATTTGCACCATTCTATTCCATGCTCCTGTTTGCAATTGGTTGTTTTACAACAGTTCTCATCATAGGTTATTGGCCGCTGTTTTGAGCTTAGACTTTGTTTTATATGTTATTTTTTATCTTGTATTGTATTGTGTTTTTATTTTATGTGTTTTTAGGCACAGTGTGCCATATGTAAGCTGCCTCGAGTCCCTTCGGGGAGATGGAGGCAGGGTACAAAAATAAAGTTGTTGATGCTGTTGCTGTTGTTGTTGTTTCAATAATTTAGTTATTAATATATGCTTCATTACTGTCTACCATGATAAGCACTTTATATAACAGAAGGTAGAGACATAATTTTAAACAACAACAATTATTTATTTATTTATTTATTTGTAACACCCCCTCTCTCCTCAGCAGGACTCGGCAACTTAAAAAAGACAAAAACAGTAATGGCAACATTCAATGCCATAAACCATAACTATAAAACATACACATATTGTTAAAACACAATTAGAGAACTTTGGCAAAGATACATATACATTAATTAGACATCTCAGATGGTAAAATAAGGCGATTAAGCAATTAAGGCAATTAACTCTATATGAATAACTACTGAACACATATTTCTTTCTGTTCCCCAACCAAAGCCTTCTCTTCCCAAAGAAGATAACAGAATTCCAATTGGAAAGATTGACCATGATGGTGAATTCCAGTGAGACATCCCAGTCAGATGATTATAAAATGTAAAATACAAAAATATAGCTCTTCAGTAAGTTCAGTAAGTTACGTAATGTTGATTGCCTCCACCACGATGGAATCTATGTTATTCTTCTTCCTCCTCTCCATACACTAGTGAACAGAGATGGGTTTAGCCCTGAACGGTTTGGAACCCACCTACCTGTGCGACCGCATTTCCATTTATGAACCCATTTATGCAATCTCTTTGATCATCTGGAGAGGCCCTGCTCTCACTCCCACCCCCTTCGCAGGTGTGACTGGTGGGGATGAGGCAAGCCCCAAATTGGCAGTCTTTAGAAGGAGCTTAAAAACTTGGTTGTTCCAATGTGCCTTCCCTGAATGAAATAACAATAATTCCCTGACCTGACCAATTATCTGTAAATGTCCTCCGAAGCACTTTGTCCTACCTGTTGGGGCAATCAACCCTATCTTATCCTTTAAAACCTCTGATTAGATTCATTTTACTGCTGTCACACCCAGTGCCTTAAATTTTTCATCTATTAGAATTGGCCCTGCCCACAGTGTTGGATCCCTATGTTTTAAATGTCTCTAAATGCTTTGTTTTACTGTTGATATGTTATTTACAATGGCTTTGTATCACATTTCTATTTTGTTTTATTATATTGCTGTGTTGGTTTATTGATGTATTATTTTGTCGGGCTTGGCCCCATGTAAGCTTCCTTGAGTCCCCCTGTGGAGATGGTGGTGGGGTATGAATAAAGTTGTTATTATTATTATTCCTAAAGATAGAAAAGCTAAATTTGGTATACGCGCAAGACACCCCCTTCAGGGGTGAATGCCATTAACTAAAACACTCACCTAAAGTTCAATTTGATGAGGTGAGGGGGATTCTAATGATCTAAGAATGGGGAGAGTCAGGTCTCAGATACCCAGAGAGAGACTTCTCCAACACATTCCCCTTAGAGCAGGGGTGCTCACACTTTTTCAGCATGCGAGCTACTCTTAAAGCAAGCAAGTCCAAAAGATCTACCTGCCCCCGCCGCCATACGCTCCCGCCACCGCGCGCTCTTGCCACCACACATGCTCCTGCTGCTGTTTTCTGTCTGCTCAGCACTTCTTCCGCCTGCGGGGCATTGCAGGAAGGAGAAAGCACAAGGCGGGACATGCAGAGGGAGCGCTCCGCCCTGCCTGTCTCGCCAGCAACGGAGGCTGCACAGCTGCTTCTGGACAAGAGAGGGGCAGGGCGCTCCCTCCAGAGGCCCCACCTCATGCTTCCTTCTTCCTGCAATGCCCCGCAGGCGAAAGAAGCACCACAAGAACGGAAGTCAGCAGCAGGAGCGCGCGTGTGCGCAGGGTGTGCGCGTGCATGGCAGGAGCGCCCCATCCGGCTGGTGAGGCCCAAAGATCACCTGGAAGAGGTCGGAAGATCTACTAGTAGCTCCCGAGCTACCTAATGAGCACCCCTACCTTAGAGGTTGCCCAGATTAGGTTCCCTGGGAACCTGGGTTGTTTCACCCTAACTAGCCAAGGGATAGGCCAGACAGGGACGTTACCTCGGATTTGCCACCAAGTTCAAAATCCATAGATCTATTCCAGTCAAAATTTAATTGGTAACAATTAATAACAGTTGCCCATATTTAAACCCAAATACTGGTGTGTGGTCTCGTTATTTTGGGGGTTGGCAGGCAAATAATTGGTGAGTGTTTCAATTTCAAAATCTCCCCAGCTTCCCTGCATGTTTCTAATATCAATTCGTATGCACGAATTTAATGAATTTGATCAGAAATACAAATTTAAAATGAAATGATGAACAAGCTTAGAGCATATGGACACCAAATACTGAAATAGGAGGTATTCCAATAAGTGTATGCCCTAATTCACCTGCTAAGGTGGTATTAATTCAAGCAGTATTAAATGAACAATCTTCAATCTTTGTTTCCACTTTTTTGTGAATAAGTCCACAAACAGTAAAATCTACCACTTTACTCAGCTCCATCTTTCAACCTCGCAGTCACTTTCTGTATGGAAACTAGCCAATTAGATGTGTTTGGTGCTGGTTGGTGTGTTGAAGGATTGGTATGCTGTTTTGTGACATGGACTGAGGAAAGCATTTAATTTTGTTCTACAATGTGCAGTGACAATATAGTTATTCTATTCTATTGAGGGGAAGAGTGGGTAGATTAAGTTAAAATATGGTGATTGAGCCATGCTATTCATCAAAGTCAAAAATACAAATAAAATTAAATATATGAATAACTACTGAACACATATTTCTTTCTGTTCCCCAACCAAAGCCTTCTCTTCCCAAAGAAGCCACGGTGATCCAAGCCACGGTCATCTCGAGGCTAGATTACTGTAACGCGCTTTACGTTGGCCTGCCTATGTCGTCGATCCGGAAGCTCAAGCTGGTGCAGAACACTGCCGCCTGGCTCCTGTCTGGGACCCCAGCAGGCTGCCATATAACACCAATTTTGCAGGATCTGCACTGGCTGCCTATTGAGCACCGGGTCGCCTTCAAAGTGCTGGTTCTTACCTTTAAGGCCATCCACGGCCTGGGGCCAGCGTACATGAGGGACCGACTCACCCCAAATAGCCCAGCGAGATCACTGCGGACTGAGGGGCCAACCTTCTAGTAGTTCCATCCGTAAGGCTGGCCCACCTAACATCTACCCGCCGGAGGGCGTTCTCAGTAATAGCTCCCACGCTATGGAACGCCCTCCCGGTTGAAACCAGAGCCTTGCGTGACCTACTCCCGTTCAGGCGGGCCTGTAAAACTCATTTGTTTAGACAGGCCTTCGGAGAGTAGGCCGGCGCAGATTCCACCTGGCTGTTTAGATTTGCTGCTGCTTATTTTAACTGTACTGCCTGTTTTAATTTGTTTTAATTTGTGTTTTTAACTGTTTTATATTGTTGTTTTAACCCATGGCACTATGCCACTGGCTCTGTGAGCCGCCGCGAGCCCCTGGGAGTCGGCGGTCGAGAAGTCCCAACAAATAAATAAATAAATAAATAAATAACAGAATTCCAATTGGAAAGATTGACCATGATGGTGAATTCCAGTGAGACATCCCAGTCAGATGATTATGGGGATTATGAAATACCCTTGTATAATATCTCAAATATTAACACACAAGAAATCCTCGATTCTGAATTTTATATTGAAATACTAATTTTAATAATCTGCTGCACTGGACTCATGGGGAATGGAACTGGCATCTGGTTTCTTGGATTCCGCATGAAGAGGAACCCATATACCACCTACATCCTAAATCTGGCAGTTGCTGTCATCGGAGTCCTTTCAGCTTTTGTTTTCCGGTTTATTCTTTCACTATCAGAAGACCAATATCTTTCTTTTAGTTCCACTTTGCATATATTCATGTTCATGTTCTCCAATAGTCAAATTCTTCTGACAGTAATCAGCATTGAGAGGTGTGTGTCTCTCCTCTTCCCAATCTGGCATCGCTGCCAGCGTCCACCACGCTTGTCCACCATTGTGTGTGCTCTCATCTGGTCCCTCTCTTTTCTGTTTTATGCAATTAACTTTACTTTTGATATAACTCAGCCTTCTGTATATCATGATATATTACTTCTCCTGTCTGCTCTTTTCTGCCTCCCACTTGTGACTGTATCATCTATGATCCTTTTCATAAAATTCGGCTTTAAATCCCAACAGCGGCAGCGAGGGAAAATTTTAATGATTATTTTATTAACCTTATTTTTCTTCTTTATGCTTGATTTTCCATTTAATGCCCTTCTTTTAATGAATTCCATTTTTGATCAATTGCCTTATGATCTCTTTTCATATAGCTTCTTGTGTATTTGCTTAAATAGCAATGTTAACCCACTGATCTATTTCCTTGTTGGGAGAAAGAAGGAAGGTCAAAGTAAGGAAATCACAGAGCAGAGTTCTGAACTAAGAGGAAGGCTACAGATGGAAAATGGAAGACAGACGATTCTGATTGAAACTCATGTCTGATCCCTTCCTTGGAGATGCTAAAGTATCCCCAGCATGTTGTTCTCCAACCACTTTTTAACAATGTTAAGGAAGGAGACTTCACCACATTTCCAGGCAATTGGTTCCATTGCACTCTTACTATCTAAAAGTTTCTTCTAATTTTCCATTGAAGTCTACTCTCCTGAAAGTTAAAAGATTACATCTGGTTTTCTTTGAACATGAAAGTAAAATGACTCTTGGAAGAATCATATATACTGAGATAACCCAAAGCATCAATTGTGCATATCTCCATAAAGCAACAACTGTAAAAGAAACATAGCTTCCTTTGTTTTAAAAAAATCGTTATTGATTTCAAATATATAGTATAAAACAGCAATAAAAAGCTGAAAAGGATAAAAGATACATATAGACTCAGAGTCAAAGAAAAGAGTGAGATTGCTAGAGCGAGATCTACATAGTGTAGATAGAAAGAAATATGAGTGATTAGACAGTGCCCAGAAAGATTTTCGGAGTAAAGGTGACAATTTCTTCTTGTTTGATTTCTATGAATTTTGTTACTAATGTCCATTGCATTATCTTCTCTTTTTCACCAGCTGACTTTTCTTATCAGTCCTAAGACAAAGAGATACATTAACAACCTAGAGTGACAGTTACCCTGGTCGTTTAGTCCTTATTACATGGGTTAACTCAATTAAGGAATTAGTTCCATTCCTATTTCTTAACATCTTAACTTCTACATTTCTAAGTCTATATTACATTCTACTTTGCAGTAGTTTTGAAGTAAAGACCAATCCCAACATAGCTTCCACTGCCCACATATATGTGTTTAAATACCAGTCTCTAAGGGGCAATGGGGCACCTTTTACAATTAAGCCCAAGACAAACATTATATTCACTCTTTGTCTTAGCCTCAGTAAGCTACTAAATACAGGTTGAACTTTCCTTATCTGGAATTCCTAAATCTGAAATACTCCACAATTCAAGACTGTTCACATGTATGGCTGATATAGTAACACCTTTGTTTTCTGATGGCTCAGTGTTCATTAATTTTGCTTCATGTGAAAGATAATCAAAAATACTGAATAAAATTATCTTCAGATTATGTCTATAAGGTGTATATATAATAAATCTGTGAATTTTGTTTTGAGACTTGGTTCTCATCGTCAAGAGATTTTCATTACCTATGTATGCGTCAATAAAGGTATTCCAAAATCAAAATAAAAAAATAAACATCCAAATCAAAAACACTTTTTGTCTTGAGCATTTTAAATACTCAACCTGTAATGGCCTAAAGGATGCTACCCCCTCAATTGATTGTCACCTTGTCATCATGAGGGGACTTGTGTGTTCCAATGAACCTGCTTGCATAACTGTCAGAGCCATGTACTCCCAGGAGGCAAGGTTCCAGACAGAGCACAATCCAAAGACCTGAAGATCTCAATGGCAGCTCACGTGGAAGACACCATGGTATATGCTACAATGGCTGTGTCAAAAAAAAGAATTCTTTTGTTATGTGTCCCCAACATTTTTTTGATCCATTGGCCACTATGGGTGAGCTTCCCCAGACTCCCCTTCCCCTCGGTTTTAGAGATAGAGGGGTGAAAATCACCACACATGGAAGGCACATCTACTACTTTTAGCCCATCAAGTTTTATAATGTTTGGGTTATCCCCAGATTTGAAAGGATTTTTTCTTTCTATAAATAAATGAAATCTTCTTAAAATATTCCCTCTTTTCTTCCCACTGACTCACCCTCTAACTTCTTTTGGAGGAGGAGGAGCAGCAGGAGGGAGGGAGGGCAGGGCATCATTCCTTCTTGCCAAATATCAAAGAAGTTCGACACACTACACACACAGTCATTACATCTTTCATTACAACCTGAATTAAAAGCATCAGAGTTACTTAAGCTACCACTTAAGATACCACTATTTCTGTGATGCTTTCCCCTCCATCTACAGAAGAGAACTGAGTTTAAAGACTAGCTTAAGATACCAATATTTCTGTGATGCTTTTCCCTCCGTCTGCAGAATCATAGAATCATAGAGTTGGAAGAGACCTCATGGGCCATCCAGTCCAACCCCCCTGCCAAGAAGCAGGAAATTTGCATTCAAAGCACCCCTGACAGATGGCCATCCAGCCTCTGTTTAAAAGCCTCCAAAGAAGGAGCCTCCACCGCAGTCCGGAGCAAAAGTTCCATTGCTGAACAGCTCTCAGTCAGAAAGTTCTTTGTAATGTTCAGATGGAATCTTCTTTCTTGTAGTTTGAAGCCATTGTTCCACATCCTAGTCTCCAGGGCAGCAGAAGACAAGCTTGCTCCCTCCTCCCTATGACTTCCTCTCACATATTTATCCATGGCTATCATGTCTTCTCTCAGCCTTTTCTTCTTCAGGCTAAATATGCCCAGCTCTTTAAGCCATTCCTCATAGGGCTTGTTCTCCAGACCTTTGATCCTTTTAGTTGCCCTCCTCTGGACACAATCCAGCTTGTCAACATCCCCTTTCAACTGTGGTGCCCAGAATTGGACACAGTATTCCAGATGTGGTCTAACCAAGGCAGAATAGAGGGGTAGCATGACATCCCTGGATCTAGACTCCTATTGATGCAGGCCAAAATCCCGTTGACTTCTTTTTTGCCACTGCATCACATTGTTGGCTCATGTTTAACTTGTTGTTTACAAGGACTCCAAGATCTTTTTCACACATACTGCTCTTGAGCCATGCGTCCCCCATTCTGTATCTTTGCATTTCATTTTTTTTTTTGCATAAGTGGAGTATCTTGCATTTGTCACTGTTGAACATTTTGTTAGTTTTGGCCCATCTCTCTAATTTGTTAAGATCATTTTGAATTCTGCTCCTGACTTCTGGAGTATTGGCTACCCCTCCCAATTTAGTGCCAATTTGGTGGTACCGGGAATGTGGCACAGCTGGCTAAGTGTCAGCTGCATAAGGTCTCTCTGACCAATAGGGTTGAGGGTTGAGGTGGGTGCTCGACCTTAGGTTTAGCCTGCTGTCGACCTTTGCAGCCCAAAAGACTGTTGCATCTGTTAAGTAGGTGATAAAAGTACCATATTAAGTGGGGAGGCAAATTTTGACTGAATTATGAGGCCATTAAAAGAACTCCAGGAAACGCTAAGGAATGCGGAAAAGACAACAAGGGACGCTGAGTGATGAGGAGTGTGTCAGCTCCCCCTGGTGGCCAGAGTTTGCCTCTGTTCATTTATATGTGTGTGCTGTGTACTATGTGTACTGTGTACAGTGTGCACTGTGTATGTGGAAACGGCAGGGATTGTCTGCTAAGTAAGTGTACCTGTAATCCGCTCTGAGTCCCCTTTGGGGTGAGAAGAGCAGAATATAAATAAAGTAAATAAATAAATAATAAATAAATCTGAGAACTGAATTTAAAGACAGGCTTAAGATACCACTATTTCTGTGATGCTTTCCCCTTGGTCTGCAGAGGAAATGAGGCAGGCAGCAGGCCAGGTGGGTGGTGTTCTTCTCCTCTGGTTGGCCAAACAGTCAATGTTCAGAGGAAAACAGCTATTCCCTGTGGGCTGTGTGTGGAGTGCCACATGGCCTGAAAAGCAGGCAAGGAAAAGGTACTCTCTCCTGCTTGCTTTTGTGTCACGCTTATTTTCATTTTGGGAGAAATTCCTATTTAGTGCTCCTGCCCAAAATGAAAAAAATGAAAGAACAGATGAAACGGAAGAAACGAATGCCATGCACACCTCTAATACCAGCTAAAATAATGTTTTCCATTGTAGAAATAAAGCCCCGTGGCATGTAAGTGACAACTGCATGCATGCATGCACACTTCACTTGGCTAGAAAAGGCTGATTTCACAATATTTGCCTTGGAAGCTCCTCTTGGTGTTCTTCACTGTTCTGTGTCATTTATATGAGAGTAATTTGCAAGAAAAGATTCCAAATGTGAGCATGCAAAAAGTTCAATTTCCAAAGTACATAAAAGTTCTTTAAAGCACGTCCAAGTTTGACATGCAGATATCTCTGGTTTGAAACACTGCAAAACACTTTTCATATGCACTGGAGATTTTTTGAAACACCCAGAGAATGATATTAAGGCACCTGCTTACGTATTTCTCAGAAACATTTTTTACATGATGCTTGAACAAACATAAAATACTGGTCTGATATGTACTGCAAAATTTGTTTTAGTCATCACCAGAGGGATCCATTTTTTCAAAACAGGGAATATGATTGAAACCTGTGCATTGTAGCCAGAGAACATGTCTGACTCCTTTGCTCCTATTTGTGAGCAAGCTAATGTGACTGGAAGGAGGTAGGACATTCCATGTGTGACATATTCTATTAAAGCTATTCCTTACCTCTCACTGTCACACCCCCATGTCCTTTATCAAATACAATCTTTCTTATAAAATCCAAATGAATCCAAGGGAAATCCAGCCATCCATCCCATGGAAACCCTTTGTTAGAGTATTACAACTTGAAAACTTAATTGATGCTGCAAAATTTAAGTTGCTGAAGTCTGGATAGGAAATAAATAAATGGGTTTGTAAAGCATAAAGGTACTATAAAGTACAAATTAAAAAACAGAAATGTTTTACGTAATACCAAAGGCATAGGCATTAGCTGTTTCCATGCAGGTGGCCTACCTAAGTGTAAATAAAATAATAAGCTTGCAGCAGCAAATTCCAGTTTGTACTTTACCCAGGAGACTTAACTCCTTCCAAGATGGCCAAGTATCAAGGATCTCATACCCTTGCCTCTTAGAAGGAGTTCAGACTATGCAAAAAGCAGCTCACTATCTAACTCATTAAAATCTGCAAGCAATTCATATATATTGAGCATAACTCAATATATATAAAAACAATCTAACTCTACAAATTGAAATATCACACACCTTCCAACTCAACACCTGCTGCTGCTTCATCAAAGTCATTTATTGAGAAGCAGTCATGAGATTGTTTCTCCAAAAAATTAAGCAGGTCTATGATGTCAATTATTCTCCTTGCAGAGGGATATCCTGTTCTTCAGAAATCACGTAGGAAGACTATAATTTACAACTAAAGATTTCAGATAGGCTGCTCTACACTTTGATATCTCCAGTTCCAAGCACAAACATATTTGTGACAAATTATCTTGATTGTGAAATACCAGAAGGGCTATCAGTTCTGTAATCTTAAGCACAAACATATTTGTGACAAATTATCTTGATTGTGAAATACCAGAAGGGCTATCATAAGATATTACTGTAATCTTATCTGGACACATGAGGATGAACAGATGTGAAATAGTTGATGGTTCGTAGAAGCATATAATCATAAAGTTTTAAGAGACCACAAGGGTCATGCAGGGGGCGGGGCCTGGGGTTGGGGGCGGTCCTGGGGGCAGGGCCGAGCGCCCCTAGGCCATTAGTGACCTTTTCAAAGCACCCTGGATATATGGTTGGACAGCACTCCTTAAAAACATCCAGGAGACTCCACCACCCTTCAAAGCAGCATATTTGTCAAAGAACTCTTACTACCGAGATAGTTCTTCCTAAAGCTTAGATGAATCTACAAATTGAATCCCTTACTCCATGTCCTAGACTTTGGAGTAAGATAAACCAACACTTCAAACCAACCCTTTCAGACTTTTGACCATTTTGATCACCCTTCACTTTTGGCATACTATTCACTCCATTGAATTAAACCTTAACAATTTCATATCATTGTAATATTTCACTGAATTAAATTCTTATCCATCTCACTGAACTGAAAAAATGACTATTTTTTTTTGGAGAATCTACCCTAATGTTTTGGAAGGGCTACATGGTCTCAATAGCCAACATGTTACTCCTGGTTACCTTCTTGATATGCAGGGACTTTTCGTCCTTGCTGCAGGGTAAACCAGGTTAAACTGGTTATGCTCCATGATAAATAAAGCAGCATTCCAGGGCCCTCTTTAAAACACAAACACACACACACACACACACACACACACACGAGATATATATATATAAACACAATTTTCCTAGTTCCAAGAGACCTCACAACCTCTGAGGATGCTTGCCATAGATGCAGGCAAAACATCAGGAGAGAATGCTTCTAGAACAAGGCAATACAGCCCAAAAAACCTACAGCAACCCAGTAATTCCAGTCATGAAAGCCTTCGACAATAGTATTCCAGGAAGTTTGGCTAAAACATTGGTGGACAGAACAACTTGTTCCAATGTGGACTGGTCTGCTGTCCACACAAGCCACTCTAGCATTGCCACCACAAAGGAAAAAAGATGGATTAGGTTAATGTCCACACCATCACTGCTGTCCTCCATGCTGATATCAGAAGCTGCTCCTCATTCCTTCTCCCTGGTTGTGTGATGACGTTAGCACGAGGCACCCATAATGGCCAGGAGCTCTCCTGAAGCCCTACAAGCATTTTATTCAGTGGTCTGATGCAGTAGCATCAAGAGAACCACCAGAACATACAGATTGTTCTTTCTTGAACTATGTACTCCCCAGTACAAAAGGACAATGGGCAGATGATTGGGATCACTGCTGAAGTTGCTCTCTGCCACCACGATAGTCTTGGTCAAACATGTGAAAAGAAAACATTGAGGTATTGGCCATGTGAGACATTTCCCATGAGCACTAATGCAGATAAAGGAAACTGTGAAACAAACTCATGACTTGGAACTGTTACTTTTTTTATTAAAAAAGGCAGCGATTAAAAACAATAAACACAATCCCAATCACATACTTGCAAGGATAAATCAAACTTCTGTTGCATTCAGCATTGGACCATACTTTGTACTGTCATCTTGAGTTTTAAACTCAAGATATGACAGATAAGAAGGGATGTTTCCTTGGCACATGACTACCTGAATCATTCCTGAAGAGAAATGCTTGAGTGAAGCTTTTGGGTGACTGCTTGGAGATGCTGGAATTCTGGAACCACATTGAGCTACCATTCTGTTGCTCTTCCATCAACAAGAACAGATAGATGAGCTGCCTTGAGATTTTGGAACTCCCTCCCAAGACATGCCAGGTTTGCTCCTTTTCATTTTTCTTTTGCAGGAAAAATAAGAGAAATAAACAAATTGACCTGTCACTCAAGGGAATCTATCTTGTTGGATGCTTTCTCTTAAATCACTTCTGTACTCCATTTTACAATAAGTTATAGTTCCCCTTAATTTCTTTGGATAATTTTTCATATTTTGTTTACAATAGTTTAGTTATTAATTCATGTTTCATGATTATCTACCATGGCAAACATTTTTCTTTTGCAGTGGTGACATAATTTTAAATAATAAAATCTACATTTTCATATAAAATACATTACTTGATTGTTTTGACCCCCTCCCCAAAAAGATATTTGTATATCTGGAAAAATGTATGAATTTGTTTCAATCCAGAAACACATTCATATTAATCTAGGATTATAAATCCAATATATTTTCTTTGAGTGCAAAAAGGATACTATTTCCAATTGTCCAACTCTAAGAAATCATTTTGAAACTGTATCTCAAACTACAGTGTATACCCAAAGATATGCCAATTTTTTCAGCACTTTTCTTTTGGGGGGGGGGGAATCCTCCCTTGGCTTACAATGGGGTCAAGGCTCCAATGCTGCCCACACTGTTACAGCTGTTTCCAGCCATTGCTTGCAATATGTGATAAATTCTCTCTCCTCTTCCCCTCCCTTAACTGTGTTTTCTTTTCCAAAGCCTCCCTCACCCCACTTTTTCTCCTAGGTTGGAATTCCCCATTTTGTTACTGTGCATGCATGTCTGCCATTAACGAAGCAATTCGGAAGTTTTGAAAGTTTTGTAAAGTTTTGAAACTTTTTAAAAAATCAGAAGTGACTTTAGAATTGAACCACCAATGCCCCCAACATCTGAAATGTGTTTTTAACCATTTTTTATCAACCAAGCCTAATGTACAGGGCTTGCACATATTGCAGGGGAAATGAACTCTCTCTCTCTCTCTCTCTCTCTCTCTCTCTCTCTCTATATATATATATAGAGAGAGAGAGAGAGAGAGAGAGAGAGAGGGCTTTCAAATATTGCAGGAGGGAAATGCACATATAGAGAGATAAGATTGGCAAATGTTTCGAGGGAATGTATATGTGAAATTAATATATAATTA
The DNA here is from genome assembly GCA_030556195.1 of Anolis apletophallus. Classification (NCBI taxonomy): domain Eukaryota; kingdom Metazoa; phylum Chordata; class Lepidosauria; order Squamata; family Anolidae; genus Anolis; species Anolis apletophallus. Next base: position 139,949,258 of record JARBWK010000007.1, read on the forward strand.
TAGATCTATATCTAGCTCTACATTGTTTACATAGGTATTGAATGTTTGCCAGTTACTATGTTGGAAGCCGGCATGATTCTCCATGGGGAGATAGGGTGCCATACAAATAAGGTTGTTGTTGTTATTATTGTTGCTACCTTATTGTTTTTGTTGACCATACTTTTCCACTTACAAAGCTAGTTTACTGTTTTTCTTTGAAATATGGTAAATATTCAAAAACGTTTAACCTACTGATGTCTCAAGTAATGTAATTTTATTGGTATCTATTTTTATTTTGAAATTTACCAGTAGGTGCTGAATTTCCCACTCTCAACTTACACTCGAGTCAATAAATTTTCCCAGTTTTTTCTGGTAAAACTAGATGCCTCGACTTATTTTTGGGTCAACTTATACTCGAATATATATGGTAATTTTTATTAAAACTCTAATGATTTCATTTCTGAGATATATCTCTTATTCTCTAACTAACCTTGTATTTAGTCCACTTAGAAGAGCACATCGAGAGAAACATCTGAATATATGCTGAGTATACATCATAACTGGAAACATTAATTCTATTGAAAAAGAAAGAGTGGGAAGAAACAAATGAAATTCAGGAAAAATCCAAGTAGAAGCTGATAAGCATACAGCATATGAATCAAACTAGTGCCCCGGAAATTATCTACCAGAGAAGTGCATATAGATAGCTAATAAAGAAATAGGAGTTACTTCCAATAAGTGCATGCCCTAATTCACCTGTTAAGGTGGTATTGATTAAAGTAGTACTAAATGGACAATCTTCAATCCCAGTTTTTCACTTTCCTGTAATAAAGTCCACAAACAGCAAAATCTACCACTTTACTCAGCTCAGTCTTTCAACCTCACAGTCACTTTCTGTATGGAAAACTGCTAATTAGATGTGTTTGGTGTTGGTTGGAGTGTCGAGGGATGTGTGTGTTGTTTTGTGAAGTGGGCTGGGGAAAGCATTTAATTTTGTTGTACAATGTGAAATTACAATAAAGTTATTCTATTCTATTGGGGGCAGTGGGTAAATTAAGCTAAAATATGGTCATGCTATTCATCAAAGTAAAAAAATACAAATAGAACTAAATCAGCTCAATTATATGAATAACTAGTGAACACATATTTCTTTTTTCTCCCCAACCGAAGTCTTCTCTTTCCAAAGAAAATAATAGAATTCCAGGTGGAAAGACTGAGCATGATGATGAATACCAGTGAGACATCCCCTTCAGACGATTATGGTGATGATGGAATACCCTTGTATAATACCTCAAATATTAACATGCAAGAAATCCCCTATTCAGGATTTTATATTGAAATACTAATTTTAATAATCTGCTGCACTGGACTCATGGGGAATGGAACTTTCATCTGGTTTCTTGGATTCCGCATGAAGAGGAACCCTTATACCACTTACATCTTAAATCTGGCAGCTGCTGACATCGGAAACCTTACAGCTTTTGTTTTCCGGTTTATTAATTTGCAGGCAGGGAATTCATACCTTACTTTATTGGCCAATATGCAGATATTCTTGTTCATGTTCTGCAATAGTCAAATTCTTCTGACAGTAATCAGCATTGAGAGGTGTGTGTCTCTCCTCTTCCCAATCTGGCATCGCTGCCATCGTCCACCACGCTTGTCCACCACTGTCTGCGCCCTCATCTGGTCCCTATCTTTTCTGTTTTATGCAATTAATTTTACTCTTGATATAATTCGGCCCCATGTATATCATGATATATTACTCTACCATGTTCTTTTGACTGCTCTTTTCTGCCTCCCACTTGTGACTTTATCATATGTGATCCTTTCCATCAAATTCTGCTTTAAATCCCAACAGCGGCAGCGAGGAAAAATTTTAATAACCATTTTGTTAACCTTCCTTTTCTTCTTTGTGCTTGATTTTCCATTTAATGCTCTTCTTTTAATCAATTTCATTTTTGATCCATTGCCTTATGATTTCTTTTCATATAGCTACCTGTGTATTTGCTTAAATAGCAGTGTTAACTCAGTGATCTATTTCCTTGTTGGGAGAAAGAAGAAAGGTTATCATAAGGAGAGCACAGAGGAGAATTTTGAACGAAGAGGAAGGCTGCAGATGGAAAATAGAAGACAGATGCTTCAGATTGAAACTCATGTCTGATCCCTCCTTTGGAGGTGCTAAAGTATTCCCAGCATGTCGTTCTCCAGCCACTTTTTAAAGATGTCCAGAAAGGGGACTCCACCACATTTCTAGGCAATTGGTTCCATTGCTGAACCACTTCTACTATCAAAAAGTTCCTTCTAATCTTCAATTGAATTCTACTTTCCTGAAAGTTAAAAGATTACATCTGGTTTTCTTTGAACATGTTCTGCTTGTTCCTCTCAACCACTGCCATAGAAGCATTTAAAATAAGTGGAAAATTCCCTTCATTTGAAAAGTTTATCTTTCATGGAAGTGAAATGACTCTTGAAAGAAATGGACAGATAGAATCACATGTAGTGAGTTAACCGAGTACATCAATCGTGCATATCTCCATGAAGCAACAACTGTAAAAGGAACATAGCTTCCACAGCCCACATGTATGTGTTCAAATGTCAGCCTTGTGGTCCCATGTTAGAAGAACCACCAATGCTCATTATACAAAATTCAGGAAACAGAATAAAGCAATTAACTTAAAAGATGGAACAACTTTAATGTAAACATTTTTGTGCATCTTTGTGTATGCTTATAGACTCATTTACTGCACTAGGGTCAACAATTTTCTGAAACAAAAGTTGCTTGGGGCAAAACAAAGTTATTTGTAGGCTTAAAAGCTTTTGTGTGTGCCTGCAAATATGATTTTTCTTTGCACATCATCCCTCCTCATTGATAAAACATTCTTCAAAGTTGAAAAGGAAGTTTCACAATCTAACTCAAAGTGGAGAACCCTTTTGAAAATACCAATTCTTGAAAAGAAAACTGAAAAAAGTGAAGAATTGTTGCACTCAAAAATGAATGATTGTGAATGGAAGGAATTGAGTTTTGTTGATCCAATGAGATAAAAGATTCAGAGACTTGCGGAAAAATCAATCTGTTAATATATTTGGAAAGTGGATAGCAAGGACTCGGGTTAGGCAAAGAACTATTTCCTCTGTCTGTTCAAATGCTATTTTGATCTGAGGGATTGCCTCAATTTATCATGTACATGTTCAATACTGCAAGGAAGTAAAAAAATATTTCTCCATTAGAATTAAAAACATATTCTCCATCACAGCTAAAGCCAGTTATAAATAATTCATATCCTTTTAGCTGGTCTAGGACAAAGATATTGTAATTTGAAACAAAATTGTGAATAGAAAATAGAATAAAGAGGTCTTGTTCCATTTGTTGACTACAAACATTGTAGGTTTTTTTTTTCTGGCTTCCGTATAGTTGGGACAATGAATTTGCTTTGGATTTGAGCCTGAACATAGTTTTCCAAGGTGTTGAATCTCTCCAGGAAAAAGGATTCAGCAACTTTTGCAATTAAGCCCAAGACCAAAATAGTATTCACTCTTAGTCTTAGCCTCACTAAATGCAGGATGAACATCCCTTATCTAGAATTCCTAAATCTGAAATACTCCAAAATCCAAGACTGCCTACATGTATGGCTGAAATAGCAACACCTTTGTTTTCACTGTTCAATAATTTTGCTTCATGTGAAAAATTATCAAAATTTTGCCTATATCTATTAGTTATATATAAAGCATATGTGAATTTTGTGCTTAGACTTGGTTCTCATCTCCAGGAGATTTCATTACCTATGTATGTGTCAATACAGGTATTCCAAAATCACAATAAATAAACAAACATCCAAATCCAAAACATTTTTGGTCCTGAGCATTTTAGATACTCAACATGTAATGGCCTAAATTATGTTAGTTCCAGCTAAAGCTGAATGAAATTGATGCATTTATATGTTGATTCTCCATTCAAGAGAATCAATTATTCTGCTGTAGTTGGGAAGAAATCCAAAACACTTCTGGTCTCAAGCAGTTCAGATAAGGGATACTAAACCTATATAGTGGAAGCTATTCCTCATTTTCAGATTTCAGTGAGAAGGCCAAATATCCATGAAGGATGCTTGGGAGGGAATGCAGGATGAAATAACAGCAGCACCTTTCTTCTAAGCTTTCTCTTCATCCCAATCAGATCCTCACAAACTGGGAAGCATTCTAGCAGTATACAACTTTGTTTCCCACATCCAGAAGATGTGAAACCATTTATCCTTCTCCTGCCCAATTTTGTGTAATGTCTACTCTGTAAATTTATTGTAATTTGACACTACTTTAACTCCATGGCTCAATGCTATGGAATAATGGGAGTTGTGGTTTGGTGAGGTGGCACCATCTCATAAAACTGCATTTTCATTATCCCATAAGATTGAGTCATAACAGTATATACCCTCAGTCTCTTTTTATCCAACACAATCTTTCTTATAGAACCCAAATTAATACAAATCAAATTTACCTCTTAGCCAGCTAGCCAGCCATTCATCTTTGAAAAGGTCTTTGGTAGAATATTACAACTTGCACCCTTAATTGATGCTGCAAAATTTAAGTTGCTGAAGTTTGGATAGGAAATGAATAAATGAATTTATAAAGCATAAATGCATTATAAAGGACAAATTAAGAAACAGAAATGGTTTTATGTAATACCAAAGGCATAGGCAATGGCTGTTTCCATGCAGGAAGCCAACCTAAGTGTAAATAAAATAATAAGTTTCAAGGAGTAAATTACAGTTTATACTTTATCCATGAGATTTAACTCCTTCCAAGATGGCCACGTATCAAGGATCTCATACCCTTGCCTCTTAGAAGGAGTTCAGATTATGGCAAAATCAGTTCACTGTCTAACATATTAAAATCTGCATGCAATTTATATATATATAGAGAGAGAGAGAGAGAGAGAGAGAGAGAGAGAGAGAGCATAACTCATAACAACCTAGCACAAAAGTCCAACAAATTAAAATATCATGCACCTCCCATCTCAACATCTGCTGCAGCCTCATCTCCAAAGCCATTTATTGAGAAGCAGCCATGAGGGCTCCCTCTGAAGAATGAAGCAGATGTATCATGGCAAACATTCCCCTTTTAGAGGGGTGTCCAGTTCTTCAGAAATCATGTAGTAAGACTATAAAATACCACTAAAGATTTCAGATAGGCTGTTCTACATTTTGATATCTTCAGTTCCAAGCACAAACATATATGAGGCAATTTATCTTGATTGTGAAATATCAGAGGGCTATCATAATATATTACTGTAATCTTATCTGGACACATGAGGATGAATATCGGTGAAATAGCTGATGGTTCATAGAAACATAGAATCATAAAGTTGTAAGAGACCACAAGGGCCATGCAGTCCAACCCCCTGCCATTCATGAACACTCAAAGCATCCCTTAGAGATGGACATCCAGACTCTCCTTAAAAACAACCAGAGATTCTTAATGTATATACATTAAGAATATTAACTTTAAACATCAAAGGTATTGGAACTACATTTAAACACAGGAGAATTGAAGCCTTGTTGAAGAAGGATACAACAGACTGGTTTTTTCTACAAGAAATGCATCAAGGTAAAGAGAGAACAAATGAATTAATATTGAATTAGATAAGACTTTAATGAAAAATCATTTGGGACTTCTAAATCTAGAGGAGTAGCTATAATAATTGCAAAGAAATGTAATTTGGTAATAAATCAAATATTGAAAGATCATGAAGGGAGATATATAAAAAGGTATGGTGAAATAAGGGAAGATAAATATGTGTTAATAAATGGGTATGCTCCAAATGTAAAGCAAAAATAATTTTATGAAAAGGTACTAAGCCAGATAGAAAATTTTCATCAATGATATGTAATATTTGAATGTGATTGTAATTGTTATATGGACCAAAAAGAGACAAATCTATTCAAAAGGCAAATGTTAAAATGGTAAAATAACAGACTTAAGCCAAGTTATGAATAAATGGCAATTAAAAGATGTATGGAGGGTAATAAAGGGAGAGGAAAATATACATATTACTCAGCTGTACATAGGAAATATACTAAATTTATTACTTTTTTGCTTCAAAAATATGTTAAGTAAATTATTCAATGATATTGGAAATATCAAGGTTGCTTTGGTGTCTATGGAAATTGTTTTAAAATGCAATTATGATAAAATGAGAATGTAGAGGTTGAATACCAAGATACTGAATTATAAAGACATCATGGATAGAATAACAGTTGAATGGCAAGAAATTTGGGCATTGAATGGAAGGGAGATGTCAAAAGGAGTATTGCAGGATACAATCAAAGCGGTGGTAAGAGAATTATGTATAAAAGAGATAATTAAACTAAAAAAATGAATATAGTAATAGAAATTCGAAAATTCTGGCCAGTTACACACACACATACAGAAAATGGAAAATATAGTAAACATGATAAGAGACAAAACATGCAAAATGTGTAAATTAGTGAAAGAAAAATAGAAAATCTTTGAAGAGTTCCATAAGGAATTGTGCCAATCAAGGGCTAGTTGAGTAGAGGAAAGTATGGAATATGTGGAGGAAAACCAGGAAATAAAAATAAAGGAGAAGGATAAGGAATTATTGGAACAACCTGTTCAGAAGTCGGAAATAGAAGAAGCTATTAAAAAATAAAAATTGGGAAAGCACCAGGTCTGAATATTACAATACTATTAGAGAAATATTGGTTCCAAAATTAATAAAGCTGTATAATGAAATATTGATTGGAGAGAAAATACCAGAGTCATGGAGAAAATCCTTAATAATATTAATACCAAAACCTGATAAAGACCCAAAAGACCCAGGTTCATACAGGCCTATATCATTAGTTAATCAAGATGCAAAAATATTATCAGCAATAATGGGTAATAGAATAAATAAATCTATGTATAAATATATTAAAGTGGATCAATGTGGTTTTGTAAAAGGAAGACTATTAGATAGAGAGAAAGATAAAAGTAGGGGGTTTAGCATGGGATATATTTAAAGTGGCTGTGTGCAATGGCAGACATTAAAAATAATTATGAATAAATTTGGAATGGGAAACAAAATAAAAGGATTAATAGAAAAATATTATTCAAATAGCTCAGCGGTAGTAGCAATTAATGATGGAATGACAAGGCTTCCCATTATTACCGGTGTTGTTTGCTGTGGTGATAGAGTTATTTGCAAATGTTATAAGGAGAGATAAAAGGCTAGAAGGAATAGGAATAGAGAGAAAACAGGATGTGTTTATTTGCTGATGATAACTATTAGAAATCTGGGTTGTTGAGTTTCCTGGGCCGTTTGTCAATTTATGGCAACCCTATGAATTTTATTTATTTATTTATTTACAGTATTTCTACCCTGCCCTTCTCACACACTCCCAGGGTAGGGGGGGACGGGGACTCAGAGCGGCTTACAAGGCAGCAATTTGATGCCACAGGATACACTATAAAACCATAAACATACAACATTACACACCTAATCAACACTCAGTTAAGTTAAAACAATGTTCTGTCCACAAGCCTAGGTTAAAAAACAGTACGCCATATTCTCATCTGTTAGCTTGCCAGTCCTATTCCAGTCCAAAGTGCTGCATTCTGGTATTGTGCAAAGATCTGGTCCCATAGTCAAGATTTTACTTTTTTCCTAAATACTAGGAGGGATGGGGTTGGTCGTATTTCACTTGGAAGCGCATTCCACAGGTGGGGAGCCACAACTGAGAAGGCCCTGTCTTTCGTCCCCACCAGAGGCATTTATTTAGTTTTCTTCAGCAAGAAATACTCAGAGGTTGTTTTGCTTCATTACATCATTGTCAGTCTCCCATCCAAGCATTAACAAGGGCTGACTCTGCTTAACTTCCAATATCAATGTGTGTGTGCCTTCAAGTTATTTGTCTACTCCTGGAGACTCCATGCATTTTGTAGGGTTTTCTCAAGTTAAAAAAATCCTCTGAGTTAGTCAATTCCTTTCTCTGAAAAAATAGTCTACAAAACTCGTTGTTCATTGGTGATCTGTCAAAGTACTAATCTTGGATCACCTTGCTTAGCTTCCAGCATCAGGTGGGATCTGGTACCTTTATAATAACTGCTGTACTCTTGAGGCTGAAAAAAGTCCCAAAACAACCATTGGCACTTAAAATGCAATATTAGCAAGGAAAATACTTAGAATGTGTACTTTTTTGACACCCCAAATCTATTGCCTAATTTGAAGTATCTCTACCTAATGGTAGTGCCAGTTCTGCTCAATTGATCATATCTTCTTATCCTTGCAGTGCATAGAAGAACACATCCTTCTTGTCAGATGAAGCTGGTAAACTGACTAAACTGTGATAATGAGCCTTCAGAGGGAGTAGATCGTGTCTCGCAGATTGGTAAATTCTTATAATAATTTGTTCAGAGAGAGTTCTCATCATGTAGTACAGTATTTGAACTTTAGATCTTTTGTGTACATTACATTGTAAGGAATGGCTGTGATTTGTAAGCCAAGAGCATCTGAAGACCACCCAATTCATAACCATGTGTCCCTTACCCACCACCAAATTATACTATTATTATTATTTTGCTTCCCTTCCTGTGGACTGTAGGAATTATTGGTTTTGTAGGGGCATTTAAAGTTCTAGGTCAAAGAGTTCAAATGCCTCTTCAAACTTCTAACACAAGGATTTCATAGGTTGGAACCATGGCAGTTAAAGTGAAATAATAGTATTATAAATGGATGTCAGGTCTAGTAGAAAATGTGATCAGTAAAATCTATTGGTAAAAGATTCCACTGTACTCAATTCCAATTGTAATGAAATGGAGATGGGGGTGCTTTACCTTTTCCACTACAGAGCCCAAGCACCCTGAAATACATTCCTGAGGGCCCTTCCACACAGACCTATATCCCAGAATATCAAGGCAGAAAATCCCACAATATCTGCTTTGAACTGGGTTATCTGAATGTGGCACTTTCTGCTTTGCTATTCTGGGATATATGGCTGTATGGAAGGGCCCTGAGTGGTGCAAAATCTTCTAGAGTCAGTCTTGGGTGGTTTCTAGAGCTACATGTTGGAAGGGAAGGGAGATAAGCATAAGTATCTTTTTAGAAATATATAAATATTTTCTGGAGGAAAAACATGTTGATGAAGATTTCCAATTTTGAATTGCAGCTTGTCCCGGGAAGACGATGGAAGGGAACATATGTGAAGACGATATAGACTGGAAGTAGACTGATTATTTCAATGCACAAGATTTTACATTTGCTACATTGCACCAAACTAATTTTTACTGTATGTTTTATTATGTGTTTTATTGTTGCTGTGATCTGCCCCGAGCCTGCAGGGAGGAGCGAAATATAAAACTGAATAATAAATAAAAAAATAAACTAGAGCAGAGTCAGAAACTTCACCTGCACTATTAATAATTTGACTCCAGAGGTGAAACTAAATCCTTTTTAGGTGTCTTTACTTTTCTTCAGAAAAAGAAGCACAATAAAAATTAAGCATGATGGTAACTGCTGGGGATGTGCATGATGTAGCGACGCATGGCCCTGCAACCCCCACTAATTGTCCCTATGTTGATTCAAATCAGGATGATAAAAGGATAGAAATGATTCTGACAACCATTCTCACTTTTCTTGTCTCCCTTCTGGGATTTTTGGGAAATGGAATTGTGGTCTGGCTCCTTGGCTTTCGCATTAAGAGGAATCATTTCACCAACTACATCTGGAACCTCGCTATTGCCGATCTGGGTGTGGTCACAGGTCTTCTGGGAATTAACACATATTGGCTTGGAGCTTGGTTGTCTGGTGCCAAGTATGATGATCCAATGAAGACAGTGCTTCGTACCTTCTTCCTAGTTACTTACAGCGCAAGTCAATTTCTACTGACAGTCATCAGCATTGATAGATGTGTGTCTGTCTGTTTTCCATTTTGGTATCGATACCACCAGCCACAACATTTGTCCCTCATGATTTGTAGTGTAATCTGGATTTTGACCTTGCCACTGTTTCCTGCTCACACCAGTCTCTATCTGACAGAAAAGATTTGTGAGCTATGGTTCTATCAATTTTTGCTGAATATTGTGCTTACTACTCCAGGCATATCTATATCTACTGTTGCCATGTTAATTAAAGTATGTGTGATATCTCCACAGCATAAAAGGGGAAAGCTTTTAACTGCCATTTTGCTTGCTCTCATTTTCTTCCTCCTTTTTGCTTTTCCAATGAATGTCATTCAATATGCCGCCCGGTATACTGGATCTGAAAATACTTCCATTTATGAATATGGTTACATATGTGCATCTTTCAGCAGTACCATTAACCCATTCATCTATTTCCTAATAGGGAGAGAAAGAAGGGGTCAATTTTGTCAGAGAATACAGCAAATATTAGAGAAAGTCTTCAAGGAGGATGAAGACAGTAGAGAAACTGGAACTTCAAGTTCAAATACAATGGAGATGGTACCATAAAATATTATGAACTCCAGTTTCAACATTTCACCAGTTAAAATTTACACTTTTTGTTCAACATAATTTTTAAAGCCCAGTTTGAATGTTCAATTAGTCCAACGTTCGGCAGCCAGGTTACTAACAGGAGCGGGGTAAAGGGAGCACACAACTCCCTTGCTGCGTCAGCTCCACTGACTGCCAATTAGCTTCTGGGCACAATTCAAAGTGCTGGTTTTAATCTATAAAACCCTATACAGTTCTGGCGCAGATTACCTGTCCGAACGGATTCTCCCCTACTAATCATCAAGGACATTAAGATCCTACGGAGAGGCCCTGCTCTCGGTCCCGCCAGCTTTGCAAGCGCGGCTGGTGGAGACGAGAGACAGGGCCTTCTCTGTGGTCGCCCCTCGGCTGTGAAACTCTCTCCCAAGTGATGCTAGATCTGCCCCTCTCTGTTGTCCTTTAGGAGGCTGGTGAAGACTTGGATGTGGAACCAAGCCTTCCCAGAATAGGCTGAGATTGGCTATCGTCTGAATGAATGACCACGTTTACAGATCAAGTGGAATTGTTTTAGTGGCAATGTGGTTTTATGCTGGGTTTTTATGTATTTTAATATGGTGTTGTAGTTGTTTTAAATTGTATAGCATTAAATTTTGCTGTAAGATGGCCTGAGTCCCTCGATAGAGGTGAGAAGGTCAGGTACAAATGTTTTAAATAAATAAATAAAATTCAAGCCTGTAGAGTTACTACAAACTACATAGTTTAATCAATGGAGAAACAATTCAATGTCATTGAAGAAAGGTCATATTATCACAACAAACTTTGCACAAAATCCCTCTTCTGGTTCTAATTTAAATAGGCCTTTAGAATTAGCGTGTTTTACAGCTCTATTAATGCATCAGTCAGTCAATGGTTGATCTAGTACAGGGCTGCCCAGGAAGTCAAACACGATCGACCAGTCGATCCCGGGACCAAAGGAGAAGCTGCTGGGAGTGCCAAAGCTGGATGGGGCGCTTCTCAGAGGGGGGCGGAGCCAGGCCACGCCAAGCCCTGCCTCCTCCCCGGCTTCAGCACTCCCAGCAGCTTCTCCAGCCTTGAGGAGGGCAGGGCCAAGCCAGCCTTGTGCTAGCTATGCCACCACTCGCTTGGCACTGCTATCCTCAAGCCTGGAGAAGCTGCTGGGAGCTCCAAAGCCAGAGGGGAGGGGTCGGGGCTTGGTGCAGCCTGGCTCCTCCCCCTCTAGCTTCAGCTCTACCAGCAGCTTCTCCAGGCTTGAGGATGGCAGTGCCAAGCCAGTGGTGGCATAGCTAGCACAAGGCTGGCTTGGCACTGCCATCCTCAAGCCTGGAGAAGCTGCTGATAGAGCCGAAGCCAGAGGGGGTGGAGCCAGGCCACGCCAAGCCTCGCCCCCACCCCTCCCCTCTCCAGCCTTGAGGAAGTAGGTAGATCTTTCTGCCTTGGTTTTATCGTAAGTAGCTCGCATGCTGAAAAAGTGTGGGCCCCCTGATCTCTTAAATGGCTGGCCTCCTTCCTCCACCAGTGGTCTCAGTGTGTGAGGAGGGGCAAGGTGGTCTCCGAGGGCTCCCCATTAGTTTGTGGAGTTCTGCAAGGGGCCATTCTCTCCCCTCTGTTATTTAACATCTACATGCAACCGCTTGCACAGCTGGTGCGGAGTTATGGGCTGGAGTGTCACCAGTACGCTGATGACACCCAGCTCATTCTGAGGATGAGGGGCAGGCCGGGATCCATCCCTGATAATTTCCAACTGTAGCACCCCAGTTCTCTTTCGTGCCTGGATGGCAGGGGGCAGCACCGGGGGTCCCACTTGCATTGGAGCCAGCTGATTCTGAGGAGGATTTGGAGGGGCTGGAAGAAGGGGATTTTGAGGTAGCTGGGCCTTCTTCCCCCACAGAAAGCCTGACCTGGGATGACGGCTGGCCTGATCCTTACGAGATGCAGGAAGGCCAGACAGAATTCGAAAAGCAGTGATAGTGAAGATTATGAACTGCCGGGGGGGGGGGGGGCGAGGTTCACAAGAAAGAATGTGGGAAACAGCCGAGGGAGAGGCCCGGGAAGCAGATGGGGAGTTCGACTCTCACGAAGATAGTGAACCAGGTGCTGGGAGGCAAGGCCGAACCTTTGATAGGAGACGGAACATTGAGGCTAGCAGGAGGGGTTGGTTCCACAGCCTAGACTGGCAGAGGTCCCGCAGCACAGATTGGAGGAGGAGAAGCCTAGAGCGTCGGGGGCCTTGCCAAGGGGATTAAGTATAGGATCTGTGGGAACGGATCCTCAGTACCTCGGCCACGTCTATCCTATGCAGACGTGTAGCGAGCCAAGACCACGTAGCTAGGTTTGGGCTAGTGGCCTGCCAAGGAGTGCCTTGGATCTTGCAAATTTGCTTTGTTCCCTGATCCGCTTGTGTTGAGCGGAGCCCTGCCAAGTCTTTGCCAAGTCTTTGGAAACTTCCATGCCAAGTTTGCCTTTGGACATTACCTTTTACCTATTGGATTACTTTTGATACTTTTATGGACTATTACCTTTTCAACTGTTTCTTATTCTTCAATAAAGTAGTTAGCTGATTACCGTCTCTGTGTGTGTGATTAAGGGGCCGGCCAAGGTCTTGCATCGTGACACCAACGCTGCCTCGAAGCCGTTACTGGATGGCTGCGAGCCAGTAGGTTGAGGGTGAATCCGGTGAAGACGGAGATCTTGTGGTTGGGCCGCCCGGGTGATGTAGATGTCCAGCTTCCGAGCCTGGACGGTGTGGCGTTATGCCCATCATCTTCCGTTAAGAGCCTGGGGGTCCACTTGGACTCCCAGCTGACCATGGAGGCCCAGGTCTCTGCGGTCAGCAAGATTGCCTTTTTTCATCTGCGACAGGCAAGGAGGCTGGCCCCCTATCTCTCCCTGAACGACCTGGCCACGGTGATCCAAGCCACGGTCATCTCAAGGCTAGACTACTGCAATGCGCTCTATGTTGGCCTTCCTCTGTCGGCGACCCGGAAGCTCAAGCTAGTGCAGAACTCTGCCACCCGGCTCCTGTCTGGCACGCCAGCAGGCAGCCGCATAACACCTGTTTTGCAGGATCTGCACTGGTTGCCTATCGAGCACCAGATCACCTTCAAAGTGTTGGTTCTCACCTTTAAGGCCTTGCACGGTCTGGGGCCAGCGTATCTGAGGGACCGTCTCACCCCATACTGCCCTTCGAGATCACTATGGTCCGAAGACTCCAATCTCTTGGAGATACCCTCGGCCAAACTTGCAAGATTGACATCTACCCGCCGGAGGGCATTCTCTGTCATAGCGCCTACGCTGTGGAACGCCCTCCCGGCTGGAACTCGGGCCATGAAGGACTTGCTCCCGTTTAGGCGGGCTTGTAAAACCTACCTGTTTAAGCAGGCCTTTGGCGGGTAGGTCCTGCCCATGCCCCGCCTTCCGTTCGTTCGTCTTGGGACGATGTGCTGCTCACTGTTGAACTGTGTTATTGTTTTGCCGTGCTGTTGTTGTTTTAACTGTTTTAACTGTTTTATCACCTTGTATTTTACTATGCCTTTCGGCTCCTGTAAGCCGCCGCGAGCCTCAGGGAGTCGGCGGCATAGAAGCCCGAATAATAATAAATAAATAAATAAATAGGTCCTCTTTGTTATGGATTATGAAATCCATATTGGATTTAGGCTAGCAGTTTATCTTGCAACAGTCATCTGTTGAAACCTGAGCTTCTGCAACTCAAAAACTCTTAATAAGTAACAGTTGGTATGACACAACAGTACTACATTTTGTTGAGGGATTAGAAGGCACCTATGAAAAGCAAATACATTGTATGCTATTTTGAGTTCAATTGGGAAATAAGGAATTTTGTCACTAAAATATTTTAGTATTTTAACCATTTAATATTTTAATATTTTTAATATTTTAATCGCTAGTTGTGTAAGTCGCCCGGAGCACAAACGTGGAGGGCGACTCATAAATAATAAAGTTCAGTTCAGTTCAGTTCAGAAAGGTCAATTGAAAACATGGATATTAACCCTGCTGTTCTGTTCGGGTATGAAATGACCCCTTTTGAAAATTAGAAATATTTTTCTTCATTCCTGTTTGATTTTGAAACTTGTGGTTCCTTCTATTTTCCTAAGTTATGGGGTTTATACTAAGGGTACAAAAAATTTTTGTTTCGTGCTTTACTTTTGAGATACAGTTTTTTATACACTTGTTATGTTCGGGTCAAAAATGACCCGGTAGCCTTTATACTAATCTAATACCATATTTTGAGTAAAACAAAGGATGTTTAGTTTATTTTGAGACTACTTATTGCATCTACTATTGTTTATCAAGTTATCTACTTGTGTAACTCCTCCATGCCTCAGAATATTACCTTTGTTATGCAAAACAGTAACACAATACTAGCCTCTCCCATTTCCTCAGTCAGAAATTGCAAAGCTGTTGAAAATAACTGCTTTCTGAAGCAGCTGAAAGAGTTTACCTCAAAGCCTTGAATTCATTGTGAACAGACTAAGTAATGTGAATGTTTACTGTTGTGTGTTTTCATATGCCTGTTATTATATCTGATATGTGATTGATATATGATTGCCATGTGTTTTGCTATATGACTGATATGTAATAGCCATTTGTGATCATCTATTTTGTACTGTTACCTCCCACCTGGAAGGCATTACATCTGACCTATGACTGTATACATGTAGATTGTTATTCCTTATGATATGTATTACTACTGATGTTAGATATATTGTCCCATGCTTTGTATTGGGATGTCCTTCCTTTTACTTTTTTGCTACATATTACAGTTTATTGATATTTTGCTACCCTTGTGAGTAGTTTCTGGTTATTCAGAGTGACTTTTCCTCAGTGTGTTTCTACTGTTTTCATAGCCTGCCTGGCTGCATTTACCAGGTGTGTGTGACTCCTCCCTGCCCTCAGAATGGTACCTTTGTTATGCAAAACAGTAACAGGGGAGAAGCCACATAAATGCATGGAATGTGGAAAGAGCTTCAGTCGGATTGCACATCTGCGTATCCATCAAAGGACCCACACAGGGAGAAAGCACATATCATATAAACTTGAGTATATACTTTAGTATAAGCTGACAGCTATATAATATAAGGCACCTAATTTTATGACAAAAATTGGGAAAACTTACTGACTTGAGTATAGGCTGAGGGTGGGAAATGAGGCAGCTATGAGGTGGAAAGAAGGTTTCTGGAGAAGAAAGACAGTGATTTAGAAGAGAAAGGGGTGTGGAAAGTGCTTTTCTTTCTTTGCCTTTGAATAAATAGATTAGCAGAAAACTTTTGGGGGAAAACTGATTTTTTTGATTTTTTTCTGATTATTTTTCTGATTATTTTATTTTTTTTTCAAATTGTTTTTATACTGTTAAAATTTATTTTAGTTTTAAGTTAGTTGTACTAATAGTTACCTGAAGTTGTTGTTGATGTTGTTGTAAAATATATAGCTGATTATTCACGCACAAGTTGTTACTTTGGTGTAACATGCAAATTAGGCTTTTTTTTACATTAATCAACACAAAATTTAAAAAAGATTTTTTTTTTTCAATTTTTCTTTGATAATGAACAACTATGATCACACTCAGTATAATAATGCAACAGGTATTCAAAAGAACTTTTCAGTGGCTCAAAATAACATCCGGGTCAAAATGACCGAACATAACAAGTGTAAGTTTTTCCTGACAGAACAGCAGGGTTAAATCTGCAACTTTTTTCTTATGTAATATCTTAACTTGTAATCAAATGCTTGGTATGATCCTAGCTCCATAGTGGGCTGTGAGATGAGTACACAAAATGAATTCATATTTTCCTGTCGTCCTTCAAAAAAATCCATGTTTTAGCCAGTTGTGGCAAGGGAAGGCAGTTAAAAGCGCCAGTCCAAATGTCAATCCCAATGAAAGTAGATCCATTGCATCAGTTAAATTTAAACAAGTGTTATTTCATTACAAAACAGATGGTTGAATGAGTCTTCTTTTGGTAACCATCTCTAGGCAGTCTGCTATCCTTACAATACCTGATCCTTGTATACTTGTTTATGTGTGTTCAAGTCACACCCACCCATTAATTTGATTGAGTTTCCTTAATCAAGAGGTGGTTTTGCCTTTTAAATATAGACTACATCATTCAGAATCCATTTTTATTTAGGTTCCAGAGGCTTCGAATTAGGGGAAATTTCAAAAAAGAACTACCAGTCTTAGTAACAATTATAAAACTGTTCTTTTCTTTTTTATATATAAAATTACATATTTTAAAATGTGTTTAACATATGCAAATTTAATTTTTGCCTATAAAATAACTGACTTTTTAAAAATCAGGATAGACCTTGATAATATTGGAAAAGCCAACCCATTAAAAAGACAAAGACTTGTATTTACAGTTAATGTTGGCATTTTTCAGACTTATTCATCAATCTTCTTGCTTATTCAGGAAGTGACTAGATGACTATGAGTGTGTGCCATTAGCCATCTGAGGATTTTTTATATATAAAAACAATCTCTACTTATATTACTTTGTCAATCAAAGCAAAGGGCAAGTATTCAGACAGTTGCCTCAAGTCAAGAACTACACATTGTTGAGGGAAGTAAATGTGAATATAAGTTTGTCCCAGCTTTTAACACCTCACTTTTTCAATTCCTTGCTGTTTCAATAGATTTGAATTATAGCTGTGCACTGCATTTCCAACCCTTGTAGCCCTTCTACACAGTCAAGGCAAAATAACCCACAATATATCCTTTGAACTGGAATATCTAAATCCACACTGCCATATATCCCAGTTAAAAGCAGATAATGTGGGATTTTATTCAGCTGTGTGGAAGGGTCCTTGGTTTGCTCTTTTTGACCATGCACTCCCCATCCCCACTCCACCGTGCTCTCTCAGGCAACCTAGCTCAATCTAATATTCAGCCTGCTAAAAAAAAGACTGGGTTCTATTTTTATCTGTGCATTGGTCTGTAACTTACTAAATAATCAGATGATGACTTTATTGATTGTTAGGGTTCAATTTAGTGTGCTTAATCTGACCCTTTTGGCATACCATTTATGTATATGAGTTCTCAATAAACATTGATGATGCTTAATCAAAAACAATTGTTTCATTCTTTTCAAAGATCTTACCATGTATTGAATCAAAATTACAAAAATATAAAATGGGAGTCGATGAGGATAGAACATGAAAAAGCTAAATTTTCTGTTTCTAAAAGTGGGTTTGTCGCCGCATGTGAAGAAAGAAGGATGTGAGGTGAGATGGGCATCTCTTTTGCTTCTAATTTTATTTTATGTTCCTCAAAAACTTGGTGGTACGAATAGAGAATTAGGCCAATGTCATTATGCTTTAGATGTTCAAACCTTCAATATGGTGGAATCATTTCAGCACCAAAGTAATAATCACCATAGCTACTGTATACTCATGTCAAAGTCTAGAAATTGTAGTTAAACAATTGACCCAGAAACCTGAGTTGATTTATCCATGGGTCAATGTTAAATACTTTTATATAAAAGAAACCATTCCATTATTTTTGTAGAGAAACAAGATCATAGTCCACCAAAAAGTGTTGATGTCTTTAGACTCTCTTCACTATGGCGCCATTTCTGATCTTTCTGTATGCTTGGGTGAGAAAATAATATCATTGGCCAAGAGCACCTGGCCATCAGAGAAATATTGGTGCCCTCCCATTTTTGTGGAATGAGCCCCAATTAATTCACGTATCATATAAAATGCATAATTTTGCCCCCAAACCTGCCTTTAACTTATAAAGTCAATTTATACATTAATATCATGTATCAGCTGTCGAAGTGTGTATTCAAATTTCTTCTGAAATGCATGATGCTTGAAGTTTCAAGAATTGTGTGGGCAGACTCTTTAGACCGTAGCAGGATGTGTGTGATATGAATTGAGATATGAAGAAATAGAAGGAAGTGACTGATAACCACATAGGAAAGATTCAAGCAGTAGCTGAGCTGCATGACTCAATCTGGGGATCTCAGATTAGAGACTCAAATGCTTTGCTGGGTCAATATATCACCAAAAATGATGGTGAAAGCTACTAAAAGTAGTTTTAGCTGGAGTTTTCAAGCAATATTAAAGGATTTATGTGGCATCTTCAACTGGTGTCAAAGTAAAACAATTCTTAGCGTAAAGGGCCCTTCCACACAGCCCTATATTGTTTTCTTTGTATATATTACTCTGCATTTATACAAGCTTTAATAAAACTATATTTTTCAAAGTGGTCGGTGAAGCGGGCTGAAAAAAAGCAATGCAGAATTGCTTCTAAAATGTTTTTTCCTCCTCAAACTAAAATGAACAAATTCTCAAATTGTCTAAAATATTTTTAATGAATCTGAAAAAAAATCCATCAAGATAACCATTGTATCTGTTGCTTTTCTCCCTGAGACTGCTATGAAGAAAGTAAGTAAGTGATATTAGGGATTAAACAGCAGCATTCCTTTAAAGTATTCCAGTAAATGGAGATCTTCTATGAATGAAAACTTACTTTCTCAGGTTAATCAGATTGTTTTGTAGAGCTGGTTTTCAAAAGGTAGCAAATATATCTGAATAAATTGCCTAGGAATCGGGAAAAAATGTGCTGCAGATATGCATTATTTTGCTATAAAATGCAATTTTCCAAACCTTGAACTGTTCTAAAGTGATTTGATACATTCTAATAGTTTTGATATTCTACTTCCAGTCAACAATGCGCTGCCCGCTATAACTTGTTTTTTCAAATTTTGCGGGGATTTGGTACAATTTGGCAATAAACTCTATCATTGGTACATTGTGGAAACAAACTAAAGCAGGAATGGGCAAACCCAGACCCTTTTCTCAGGCCCTCCTCTCTCGCACCATCCTTTCCTTCCTTCTCTCTTTTCTTCTTCCTTCCCTTCCTCCCTTCCCTCCCTCTTTCTCCCTCCCTCCCTCCATCATTCCATTCTACCCTTTCATCCTTCCTTCTTTTCTCCCTCCTTCTCTCTCTCTCTCTCTCTCTCTCTCTCTCTCTCTCCTTCCTTTTGCCTTTCCTCCCTCACTTCCCTTCCCTCCCTCCATTCCTTTTCACCTTTCCTTCTATTTCTTCCTTCCTTTCATCCTTTTCTTTTTCCTTCCTTCCTTCCTCCTGGGGGATGTTTAGCTGGGAGGAAGTTGAGAGGGAACATGAGAATCATGTTTCAAGATTTAAAACGGTGTCCCATTGAGGAGGAGGAGGAGGGAACTTACTGTCTGCTGCTCTAGAGACCAGGGCACAAAGGAGCCATAGCTTCAAGTGTCAAGGAAAGAGATTTGACTGGAAAACTTAGGAAGAATTTCCTGAGAGTAAAAGCATTTGGCGAATGGCATAGGCTGCCTCAGAATGTGGTGAAGTCTCCTTCACTGGAGGCTTTTCCGCAGAGGCTGTCTATCGGGAGTGCTTTGATTGTGCCTTCTTGCATGGCAGGGGGTTAGACTGGATGGCCCTTGGAGGTCTCTTCTAGGATTATATATTAGGAGTAGGCAATACAAAGTTTAATGGATACACATGTTCTCTTCCATCCAACATCACATCCTGATGAAGACTTACCCCTTTGGGATCCAAATGCTTCTAATATTTCCCTCAATTTATTCCTCTGAAAGAGAAGAGGAAAGGGAGGGAAGAGCAGGGAGGGGGCTTGGGGAGAAGCTCCTCCCAGCCCACTCACCCCTCTCTTTCCCACCATGTGCCCCCAAGTTAGAAAGTTTGTCCATGCCTGAACTTAGGTAAGGAGATTATCACACAAATATGTAAGCTGTGTTGGAGGCTGCCTAGACAGTTTTCCTTTCTTTTTTGGCTTTTGAATGCATTTTCCAAACATTTAGAAAGCAGGTTTTAAAATAGAGACATTTATTTTATTCCTATGTTTTGGGGAATATGACAACCATTATGAGCTGTCATCTTCCTCTGTAAAACAAAAACCGAACCCTTTCCCCATGATTCTTTCTTTTTCTTAAAATAAATAAATAAATGGAGGAACTGTGATGGTCCTTGCCTCTACCAAACCTCTAGTATAAATTTTACTTGCTAATTGAATCATACAACACAAAAATACATTATGGTACTTAGATCAGGCATAATTCCATGAAGTTGTGATTCTTTGGACTTGTCTCCACTGCTCCAAAACTCTGTATTCAGGTTACCAGCAAAAAGTGGTGAAATTTCCTTGTTTTGATACTGGTAGAGACACCTGCAACATCCAGAAGCACTGAAGTTGGAGAAGTAGCGGCAGTGACACAGACGAGACAACTACCCTGGAGACTAATATGGTCCCAGCATATTAGTGCTGAATCCAGGGCTCCTCCTAGGACAGATTTACCTCTCAAAATATGATTCATTCTTGGAGATAAATATATCCAGCCACTATTAAATGAAGAAAAGTGCATCATATGTAAAAGTTTGTTTGGTTTTGGGATTGTTGTCTAATAATGATAAATATGCATTTTCCATCACCTACATCTGTTGTCAATGCTCTGTACCCAAATATTACAAGGCCCAAGGGCTCTACATAAAATTATCCAGTCAGATGGACCATGGGGAGTGTTTCAAATTATATAATTGTGTCATGATGTATTTCCTGAGCTTTAACTGTGCATAATGGGAAATTGTTAATTGCAATAAATGTATCTCTTGCTTGTTTTTTCTAGGTTTATTTGTGGACTGAAAAATCTACAAAATATTTTGTAGATACAGTATATATTGCCCCATCCTAATGCTGAGAGGAAGGGCCCGAAGAAGGTATGCAGTGGGCTGAGACACTCCAGAGGTCTTCCAGCCACTGTTTGCCTTTCTCTCTGATTTTTTTGGCATAAGGACATGGTGAGTTGCCACATCCTTATGTCCAGAGGATTGGAAAAACATGGAGGGCTGGGCATAAGTGCCCAGAGGGCCGTATCCAACCCATGGGCCTTAGTTTGCCCTGCCTTAGATCAATGAGGCTAGGACACTTATTCCATAAAATAAAGAACAGTTAAACCTATATGTACATTCATTTCCTGTTATCTATATATGGGCATATCAAGTCAAGGGAAAACAACTAGCCAAGCTTCGATCGCTGTGTAGAAAGTGTGAGGTCATGCAGGAAGAGAGACAGGAAAGGCTGGATAGTGAGCCATCTTCTGTGTGAATGTTTCAGAATGGTGGCCTTGAGTCTGATATTTTAGAATTGCTTTCTCAATGCATTTTACACTTTCAGGTGGATCCAACTGTCATCCCAACTAGAGAAATCAAATGTTAGAAAGGAGTTGGACATGTTTAGCTTGGAAAAAGGAAAGTTAAAGAATGTGATAGACATATGCACCAATTTGAAAGGGTTTCTTGAAGAAGACAGAATGAGCTTGTTTTCTGCTGGTCCATAGAAATGACTTCCGGTAGAGGCAACATAGCGGACACCACGGTTTGTTGAGGCTCCTCGGCAAACCTCCCCCTTCCAAGTACTGGGGAAGAGCAGAGGCTCTCCCTTCGCAGATGGACTGAAGTCTGGGAAGTGCCAACCCAGGGGGTAACAGGCTGGTCAGGGGATTGCATCTTTTGAAGGGGAGACGCAATTCGTGGGCAGCTGGAACCCAAGGGCAGCACAGAATGGGAGAGGGAGCCCGGCGCATCACAGGCTAGAATGCCGGCCTCTATTTTAACTCATAGAAGATAGAGGGAAGAATAAGATAAGCTGAAGAAAGTCGGGAGGTGATAGCTCTCAGATGCTGTTTTGCAGTTTTGGCAAACACAGCAAAATAAAGGACACTGAATTGTAAGAATGAATGGTCCAGGGAACGGAGAGGCTCAACACAGGCGGTTTGATTTGAAAAAGAAGAAGGAGCAGAAGTAGCAAACTGTGGAGGTGAGAGAGGGAGAAACAATAGAATTGACCTTGTGTGCAGGACTCATCTGATGACTTCGGGGTTCCAAGACTTCGAGACTTCGAGACACCCCAATTTGCGAGGAAGATTTGGTGGAGATTTGGTGAAGACGCTATCACTTTAAGAGGAGAGCGACGACGAGCTGAGGTACACAGAGATACGCTGGGAAGACGTCACAGCAGAGCAGAGCGAAGGAGGGCCAGTAAGCGGAAGTGCGCTGGAGTTGACACACGTAAGACGTGTGTAAGACGTGAGACATAGGACGTAGGACGGCAACACAGCATAACGCAACGTAACTACTGGATATTAGCGCTATAGCGAACTTAACGCATTTAGCGCATTTAATACAATTGGCGCTGCTAACGTAACCACCACAAACAGCGTAAGATACAGGTGCAAACTACGCAACCAACAGAACTAACCCAATTAATGTGGCTGGTGTAACAGCACAATAGCACCATTATGGAGAGCATAGGAAACAGAGGAAGCAACGGAACTAGTGCAGTTAAGGCAAAACGCAAAAGGAAAGGAAAAGTGACAGTGAACGAATGTTTGGGTATGGTTGGGTACTTATTAGTATTATTTAAGATTACCCAGCAGAAGAGGGATTGTGACAACAGATAATCATTTCATATTTTTGTAAGGAGTAAAGGAAGAAAAATTGGACTGTCTCTGCATTGGCAAGGACCTCTGTCTGGGACTTAATCCTTCCACAATTCTACAGTTGCCAAAAGAAAGGGACACAAAGACAAATAGCACCTTATGGTGGGAAACTATGATGAACTATGATGAATTTGTGATTTCGATTTTGGTTGGTATATAACCTATATAATCTATATTTCGTAGTTGAATAGGATCGAATATTAATTAAGGAAGAATATTAATTGGAAAATTATTTCAAGGGGGAATAAGTTAAAAGTGAAGATATATTCATTAGATATATATTTAACTATTTCCTACTGATCAGACTATTGATGAAATTGTATGAGGAAGGGGGTTAAAGGAAAGTGCTCTCATCAGTGGGGGAAGTATTTTCACCCTTTACCCTTTCACTTTTTGACCTTTAACACCCGTAGTCAATCACTTTCACCCCTCTGGGTAATAAGGTAAAGAAGTTAAAGAATATCCTCTCTTCCTTGGAGTAATAATTGAAGCTATGAATACACCAAAAAACAGAATGGATAAAGAAAAAGACAAGAAACCACAAGGAAGGAAAGATTCATTAACAGAGGAATTTACAACAAAAGATTTAATGAGAGAAATTTTGAAAATCCTAACAGATGTTAAGCAAATACAGGCAAAACAAGATACACAATATAATATTATTAGAGGAGAAATGGACGAGTTAAAAAAAGATTTAAAGGTTGAAATGAAAAGGGTGATAAAAGAGGAATTAAAGAACATGCAAAAGGACATAGATATATTACAACAAGGTAGAAACGACTGTATTAAAGAAAACAAAGCTATCCAAAGTCAACAGAAGGTGATGGGAAAAACGATTATAACTATGGAAAAAACAATATTCACACTCAAATTACAACAAGAAAATTAGAGGCAAAAGAGAAGGAGTACCAGCTAAGATTCCGAAATATTCAGGAGGAAGAAAAGGAGAATCTAAAGGAAACAATAATAAATATAGTGACGGAGTTGCTGCAATCTACCAAAGAAGAAACTGAAGGAGATGTGGATAGGGTGTTTGGGATACAATAGTATGCTTTGGCAGGAAATCGGTAAGAGATGAAATTCTGAGAGAGAATGCAAAAACACCAACATTTCACAAAGGAAATAAAATTGCTATTCTAAAAGAACATCCGACATCGGTGTTGGAAAGGAGGAGAAAGTATTTCTACCTAACTGACTTACTCAGAGAAAAGAATGTAAAATTTAAATGGGAGAGAGAAGGATTGATGACTACGTGGATGGGAGAAAAACACTGGCTTACGTCAGAACATAAAGCAAAAGCATTCTATGAGAAATACCTAGCCAAAGAAAATGGAAAACAGGGAAGGGACCAAACAGACAAGGATGGTCAAGACCAATACACAGAGAGACAAAAGAAAAGGCCAAGGGAAAAATCTCCGAATGAGTATCAAGACCCAATGGAAACGGCGCCGGTGAAGACAGAGGAAGAGACTGTAGAAGAAAATGACTCAGAGGATTAAGATTTACTCCCATAATGTAAATGGATTGAACAGTCCGAATAGACGAAATAAAATTTGGAATCAAATAAAAAAGGAAACTATGACGTGATTTCTTTACAAGAAACTCATATAAGCCAGAAACACGTAATTTATCTGAATCAAAAACAGTTTGGGAATGTATACTACTCATCGAGTGGGGAAAAAAAGAGAGGGGTGGTAACTTTTATAAATGAAAGGTTTTCATCAAGTCAGGCATTCAAGGACCAAGAGGGCAGACAATTGGGGACAATTTTAGAAAGCAGCGGTAAGAAAATACTGTTATGTAATATTACGCGCCTAATGGAGCGAAACAAAAATTTGTAGAGTCCCTAAATAGGAGGATTCTGGAGCAGGATTTTGACCATCTTCTCATCATGGGGGATTTTAATGGAGTCTGGGAGGGAAATCTTGACAAATCAAAAGATCTGAGGAAGAGTAAATCTGATAAAGATAAAATGAATAAAGGTGAGCTACCGAAGTGTTTCAAAGCACTACTGGAAGACCTAAATGTGATCGATATGTGGAGACACTACCATAAGAATGAAAAAGATTTTACCTTCTATTCAAATCACCACCAATCTTGGTCATGTATTGATATGGTATGGGGCTCTAAAGATTTAATTCTAAAGACGACCAAAACAAAGATACTGCCAAGAATAAACTCAGACCATGCCCCAATAGAAATTATAATTGATAACAGTCGGAATATCGAAAGAATTTTTAGATGGAGGTTAAATGATCAGTTATTAAAAGACCCAAAAGATCAGGAAAAAAGTAGGGAGTTGCTAAAGGAATTTTTTTAATTTAATAAAGGGGAAGACTCACCGATAGAAATAATTTGGGATGCTTCAAAAGCCTACATGCGAGGGCATTTTATACAACAGAATGCCAGAAGAAATAGGGGAAAAAACATGAAACTTCAAAAAATAGAGAAAGGAATCTCAGTTACAGAAACGAAATTAAAGAGCAACCCCAAGGACAAAAAAATGAAACTTCAATCAGAATTACTCCATAAACAAATAGAGACTCTACAACTTGAAGAGATAGCAAAAATTAGATTTAATGAAACAGCGACATTTTGAAAATGCCAATAAGGTAAGAAAGTGGTTGGCATGGAAGATTTTTAAAAAGGAGACAAAAGCAGTATATAAATAAGATTAAAGAAAACGGGAGAGAATACACGCAGCAGAAAGAGATAGAAGAGCAGTTTTTGAAGTTTTATAAAATGTTATATGCAGACAATAAAATCCCAATAGAAAAAATAACTGAGTATCTGGGAAGGAAAAAAATCAATAAGATCTCGGAACAACAAAGAGAGATTTTAAATAGAGATATAACGGATGAAGAAGTGAAGTCGGTAATAAAAACTCTTCCTCTAAATAAAACACCAAGTCCGGATGGTTTTTCATCCAACTACTATAAGTCCTTTACAGAGATTTTGACAACTCCGTTGAAGAAGGTAGTGAATAAAGTTTTAAAAGAAAGAAAGACCCCCACAACTTGGACATCATCCAATATTACACTTATTCCAAAAGAAGATCAGGACAATTCCAAAGTCAAAAACTTTCGCCCGATTGCTCTTTTAAATATCGACTACAAGATATTTTCAGGAATTCTCACGGCAAGGTTAAAGAAAGTGCTGAATGAAAGAATCCATAAAGACCAATCAGGGTTTCTCCCG
Source organism: Anolis apletophallus (assembly GCA_030556195.1). Taxonomy (NCBI): domain Eukaryota; kingdom Metazoa; phylum Chordata; class Lepidosauria; order Squamata; family Anolidae; genus Anolis; species Anolis apletophallus. The sequence goes on from JARBWK010000007.1 coordinate 139,975,412, forward strand.
GGCTGACAAATTAAAGATAACACCAGATTGATTGTGAACATCATGGAATATTATGACAAACACATACAGAAAGAAGCCGGCATCCTTTTTTTTGGATGCCGAGAAGGCCTTTGACAAGGTCAATTGGAACTTTGTTTTCGAATTAACTAGAGAAATGGATCTAGGTTTTTATTTTATAAATGCCATCAGAGCAATTTACGGTCGACAATTCGCGAGAATTATTATAAACGGCCAAATAACGGAAGAATTTAGGTTGTTGAAAGGCACGAGACAGGGGTGTCCCCTGTCTCCTCTAATTTTCATTATGATTCTAGAGGTTCTTTTGGAAAGTATACGAAACAATAAAGAAATCAAAGGCCTGAAAATTCTTAATAACAATTATAAGATCTCTGCCTATGCCGATGATATGGTATGCATAATGGAAGACCCTATAAATCAGTGGGGAAAATGATGGGAGGAAATAGAGGCATTTGGAGAAGTGTCGGGACTTAAAATGAATAAAGAAAAAACGAAATTCATTACCAAAAATATGAATAAGAAGAAGAAAGAAGACCTACAGAAAATAACTGGAATCAAAGTAGAAAAAATGGTCAAATACCTTGGAATTTATCTGATGGCTAGCAATGCCCAACTGCTACAAAACAATTGTGACAGAAAATCCCCTTTGATTTTTAATTTGGTTTTGGAAGTACTATTAAAAGATATAATAGAGGATAAAGAGCTAAAGGGACTGTCAATAAGGAACCAAAATTACAAAATATATGCCTTCGCGGATGATCTGGTCTGCCTCATAGACAACCCGCTCGACAATATGGAAAAATGGATCAATAAAATTGAAGCATTTGGCAAAGTAGCGGGATTTAAATTAAACAAAAGCAAATCGCAAATTATGGTTAAAAACGTAAATAAAAAAGAAGCCCAGGAGATAGAAAAAAAGTTTAAAATACCCATAATAAAGAATGTAAAATATTTAGGAATAACACTATCCCCAAAAAATTGTCAACTCATTAAAAATAACTATGAAAAAACCTGGAAGCAAATTAAAGAAAACCTAAAAAATTGGAAAAATCTTAACCTATCCCTACTAGGGAAAATCTCTACAATTAAAATGAAAATTTTCCCCAAGTTAAATTTTATGTTTCAGACGTTACCCATATTGAAAAATTATACATTATTAAAAAGATGGCAGGCAGAACTAGCGAATTTTATTTGGGGAGGGAGAAGAGCTAGAATTAAGTAAAAACATCTACAAGAAATGCCAGAGAAAGGTGGATTCGGCCTGCCAGACCTCATATCATACTATGATGCCAACTGTTTAGATAGCGTAAAAGAATGGATAGATTTACGGGATAGGAAATTATTGAATTTAGAAGGGTGGGAAAACAAATTTGGGTGGCATGGTTACTTATTTTACAATAAAGGGAAAGAAGACAGAAATTTCAGGAATCACAAAATAAAGCACCCCTTTTAAAGGTATGGGATAAGTATAACAGCACTATCTGTAGGAAATATCCTTTATGGGCCTCCCCTTCAGAGGCACTTCATATAATAAAAACTGGGAAAGAAAGTTGGCCTACATATAGTGACATATTAAAAAAAGAAAATAATAGCTTTAATTTGAAAACTCTGGATGAGTTAAAGGACTTTAAGATAAACTGGCTCCAATACACCCAATTAAAAATGAGATTTAAAATGGATAGACAAATAGGCTGGGAAGATACATCGACGATTGGAGCAAAAATACTGACCCAGCCGGGTAAGAAAAGAGTAAGTAAACTGTATAAATTTATACTATTAAACAGATACAAAAAAGCACCAATAAAGGATTACATGGTAAAATGGAAGGACAATTTAGGACATAACATTAGAATTGAAGATTGGGAAAAAAGCTGGAGGCAAACGCAAAACTATACATATGCATACTCATTAAAGGAAAACCAGTTGAAAGTTCTATATAGGTGGTACATAACACCAGTCCAACTAGCAAAAATGTACAAGAATGGCAACGACCAGTGTTGGAAGTGCCAGAATGATAGAGGAACTTATTTTCACCAATGGTGGACTTGTCGAGTTATTAAAAAATATTGGACAATGGTGCAAAAGTTGGTGGGGGAAATCATACAAAGTAAGGTGGATTTAAAACCAGAAATTTTCCTTTTAAATATTTTAGAATCAAGAATGGGAAAAGAGAAGGAAAAGTTATTGTGGTTTATTGCAACCGCCGCCAGAATTGTTTTGGCCAGGTATTGGAAAATACCTGAAATACCAGATGAGGAGGAACTAATACAAAAACTGCTGGAATTAGCAGAAATGGACAAACTGACTTGCCTGCTAAGATCGGGATCAACTAAACACTTTACGGATACCTGGAAACCTCTTGTTATATACGTCAAAGAGAAGAAAAAGATAAATTCAAAAGGCTTTTGGATATAAGATGTAAGAATACAGGGAATATTTAGTGTGGCGCTCTATGATATAAGGGAAAGACAGCTGTGTGTTTTTAGTTTGTTTGTCCTTGTATGTTGTATTCGATGTACACCTACCCCGCTTTCCCTTTTTCCCCATTCCCCCTCCCTAACCCTTTTTCTTCCCTCTTCCATTTCCCTCCCGCCACGTTGTGATGTTTGTACGTTTTTTAATCAATAAAAACTTAATATTAAAAAACCCCAATTATGACAGAAAATGGAGGGAAATAAGGGAAAAATTGATGAAATGGGGGAAATTACAACTGTCTATGATGGGTAGAATAGCAGTGGTTAAAATGTGTGTCCTACCAGAAGTTCTATTTTTGTTTCAAACTATCCTGGTACTAAGATCCAGATACACGCTGGATAACTGGAGGAAGGACATTATTAAATTTGTTTGGCAAAATAAAAGATCTAGAATAAGCTACCTACACCTGAAAGATGACACAAAGAGAGGGGGGTTAGCACTCCCGGACTTTAAATTATAGTACGATGCGGCAGCTCTCTCCTGGGTAAGAGAATGGGCAACTCTGGGGAAAAAGATTATTGGCATTGGAAGGGGAAGATCTATACAGAGATTGGCACAGTTACCTATGGAGGGAAAAAGTGAAAGTCGAGAAAAACTTCAAAAATCATATATGGGATAGATACAAGGAGAGACTGTACTCCAAACACCTCTTTGGTTTTCTCCCAACGAAGCAGATCACAAGAAGGAAATACCAAGTGAAAAATGGTTAACATATAGAAATTTATTGAAAATAAAAGGGCAGGAAATAGAATTGAAAAAACTAGAAGAAATTCAAACAATGGAACCAAAGATATCATGGTTCCACAACTGGCAAATAAAGGAGAATTATAGACTTGATGCCAAAAAAGGATTTGAAATAAAAGAAACCTTCTGGGATAAGATTATCAAAACAGAAACAAAATTGATAAAGAAGATTTATCAACAAATACTGATGTGGGCAACGGAAGATAATCTAATTAAGGAGGTGATGATAAAGTGGGCCAGATTAGTAGGTCACATGATTGATTTGAACAAATGGGAAGAAATATGGTATAGGAAACTTAATGTGGTACCTGACGCTGGAGAAACTGTCAAAATATAGTAAAGAAAGATTGAACAAAAAATGTTGGAAGTGTGGAGAAAATACAGGCACGTATTTTCACTTATGGTGGGAGTGTAAATTGGTGAAAAAGTATTGGTGGGAGGTCTATAGAAAGACAAAATATATTTTACAAAAAAGCTTTGATTTTAAGCCAGAGTACTTCCTGTTGGGGATATTTGATTTTGAGATTGATAAAAATGATTTAAAAAAATTCTACTTGGCATCAGCGGCAAGAATTAATTTAGCAAGGGTTTGGAAGCTAAAGGAGTCACCATCAATTCAAGATTGGTTGAAAAAAACATATATTATGAATATGGATTTGCTGACGCAGAAGGTTGCACAAAATAGATCTTATGCAAATAGAACGGTATGGAGCAAATTTATTGACCTCCTTAAGAGAAATAATTGCAATTATATATAGAATTAGACGATATATGGATAGGATAATATGGGACCAATGAATGATATATAGCAGGAAAGGAGAGACAGCTGAATCTCCTTTCCCAGTGAAAGATTAACAAATACCAGAGCTATCACTAAAGGACCAGGAAGTTAGCAAAAGAAAATTCATGGTGGGGAGGGTGAATGTTGGTGGGGGGAGGGAAGGGTGGTATTGGGATATATGTTATTTTAGTTTATTTAGAATGTGTGCACTTTGTGGACTGTATGAACGGTATGGTGTTTGGTTTGTCCTTCTGTCTCCGTCTATATTTGTGAATAAAAATTATTTTTTTAAAAAAGAAGAAATGATGATGATATTAATTTGTGCCTATATTTCCTTATGCCTTGAGGTGGGGCACAACATGGTTAAATATATATCAGAATGCTAAAATACATTATATAAAAACATGTATTAAAACTTATTTCTACACAATTTGAAATACATGGGACAAAAGTTAAAACACAATAAACACAGAATGTGAATTTAAACTTCATAGTTAAAAACTGATTGGGTGAGCCTTCTAGAAGAGATAGAGTTTCAGTTGGGTTTTAAATTATGACAATGGATTCAAATTACAAGAAAAGAGATCTTACCTAAACACTAGTAAGATTTCTTGACTACACGAGCTGTTTGACTGCCTTTGGAATTAGCTGCCTGTAATGATGTCGATTATTTGTGTGTAAATGTTGTATAACATATGTTAAATGTATGTTGTTTTGTGTAGTTCAAAGGAATATCCTATGAATTGTTGATGTGGGTGAGACAGAAGGGAGGCTTGGCAGAAGCTCTGAAGAGCTGTCGCCATAGCAACCAGGGCCAGAGCCTTTTAGAATGTTCAAGGTATGAATTTTACAGTTGGTGAAGAGCGGTTGGAAGCCAACTGCCATGAGAGGGGGGAGGAGTTTGTTTTGAGTTAGTTGGTCTTAAGGACTGTAAGGGAACAGTTCAGTCTTTAGTTGGTCTTAAGGACTGTAAGAGAGCAGTCCAGTTTTATGGGTGTAGAGACCCTAGTTAAAGATGGAAGAGTCCAGAGGTCTATAGAGGGTTAGTGGGAACCCTATAGTATAACCCCATTTGTGTTTTGTGTAACAGAATAAGTTTGTGCCTCTGAGGAAGTATAAAACCAATCAAGATTTGTACCCATTTGTGTCATAATAAATTATTTACATCTTAAAAGAAAAACACCTCTGTTAGTTCTTTTTATTGGTGGTGGCCCTCAAGGTCAGTGGTCAGACAGACAAATGGTGGCAGTGTGGTCAAGTGGTTACTGAGAAATTTAAAGTCTCTGCAATTCAATGGTTAGTGGGGGGAGATAGTCTACCCTGCCATAAGACAGAAGTTACTGAGGTAACTTCGAGGACCCCTTGCATTTAGGGTTAGCGGTTTGGATTCCGAAAGATTGTCCAGTCTGGGGCCGGTCAAGAAGGAGTTGTCACACTGCCTTTATGGGTGGTCTCTTTTAGATATCTTAAAACCTCATCACATGAGAAGACTTTGGCTAGTCTCCTCATGTATGCTGTATGCTGCCAGGATGCCATCACACAAAATCAGGCAACTTCTAGCTCTTTGGAGGAAATGTTCTGCCACTGTAGTAGAATATTTCCCTTGGGACACAGAAGGCTTCAAGTGTTCCATAGATAACGGAGGAATCCAGGTGGCAACACTTCCTCTGTAGGATTAGGTAAGGCATGCAATGGGTGATGCATGGTGTGGGACAACGGTTCACACACACACACACACACACACCCACTGCCCCATAGATTATGACCTCAATGTGATGATGTCCTAAACCCAAGGTTTGGATGGTCAGTTCTCAGACGAACTTTAGCTGTATCACAGGTGATCTTCCATGACCAAGTATGATTGTCTTCCAGAAGTAGAGTCTTGGCAAAGTATCCATTAGCAACATGACAGGAAAGAGAAAGAAAAGAACATAAAATGTACAAATACAGGGACTGTATCTCTCGTGTCTTACTTCATTCTTCTTTTCCCATGTTATTAAATTTTAATCCTCCATTTAGTACAGCCATAATTTCTTTGCTTAAAATAAAAGTCAGCGCACTATGCAATGTACTATATATTGTAATAAAAATATAAGGCACTGGTAAGGCGGTGGCTTGAATCCACAGAGCGAATATCAAGGTCCCATCCATTATAGTCTCTAATTACGGAGTAAAGGATAAACAGATGTTTCGTAGCGGAGAAGTAACTTACAGCGATGTGGCGAGTTCCACCAGAATTCCAACTCTCCAAGAACTCTAATCCTCCCCTCAAAACAAATCAAATCTCCACTTACCAAGTGCTGTGATTGCTTTGTTGTCATTAAGTGAGCAGATCAACTTATTTATTTATTTTTATTTTATTTATTTGGATTTTTGCACCGCCGACTCCCAGGGGCTCGCGGCGGCTCACAAGGCCAATGGCACAGTGCCAGAGGTTCAGCATAAAAACACAGGAAACATACATCACTTAAAACATGCAATACAATTAAAACAGTTAAAACGGTTAAAACAATTAGTAAACAGCAGTAAACAATGAACAGTGGCCGAAAAATCGGTCCATTGTAGATACAAGGGCCTACTCCCCAAAGGCCTGCCTAAACAAGTAGGTTTTGCAGGCCCGTCTGAAGGGGAGTAGGTCCCTCAGGGCTCTGGCCTCGACCGGGAGGGCGTTCCATAGCGTGGGAGCTATCACAGAGAACGCCCTCCGGCGGGTGGATGTTAAGCGAGCCAGCTTAGCAGATGGTACAACCAGTAAATTGGCCTCTTCAGACCGAAGTGATCTCGGTGGGCAGTATGGGGCGAGACGGTCCCTCAGATACGCTGGCCCCAGGCCGTGGATAGCCTTGAAGGTAAGAACCAGCACTTTGAAGGCGACCCGGTGCTCAATAGGCAGCCAGTGCAGATCCCGCAAGACTGGAGTTATTCGGCATCCTGCTGGAGCCCCAGACAGGAGCCGGGCGGCGGTGTTCTGCACCAGCTTGAGCTTCCGGATCGACGACATAGGCAGGCCAACGTAGAGCGCGTTGCAGTAATCTAGCCTCGAGATGACCGTGGCTTGGATCACCGTGGCTAGGTCGTTCCGGGACAGATAGGGAGCCAACCTCCTCGCCTGGCGGAGATGGAAAAATGCCGCCTTGCTGACCATGGAGACCTGGGCCTCCATGGTCAGCTGGGAGTCCAAGTGGACGCCTAGGCTTTTCACTGACGGCGCTGGATGCAGCGCCGCACCGTCCAGGGTCGGAAGCCGGGTGCCTACCCCGCCCGGGCGGCCCAGCCACAAGATCTCCGTCTTCGCGGATTCACCCTCAACCTACTGGCTCGCAGCCATCCAGTAACGGCTTCGAGGCAATGTTGGAAAGTATCGGGGACGGACTCCGGCCGGCCCTCCATCCTCAGAAGGAGCTGAGTGTCCTCAGCATATTGGTGACAGGTCAGCCCATAACTCCGCACCAGCTGTGCAAGTGGCTGCATGTAGATGTTAAATAACAGAGGGGAGAGGATGGCCCCCTGGGGAACCCCACAAATCAGTGGGGAACCCTCAGAGACCACCCCGCCCCTCCTCACACGCTGAGACCGCTGGTGGAGGAAGGAGGCCAGCCATTTAGGGGTGTCCCCCTCACTCCAGCCATGGCCAGGCGGTGGATCAAAAGATTGTGGTCGACCGTGTCAAACGCTGCCGTGAGGTCCAATAACACGAGCAGCGCAGACCCGCCTTGGTCAAGCTGGCAGCGGAGTTGGTCTGTGATGGAGACCAGGACCGTCTCCGTCCCATGCCCCGAACGGAAGCCGGACTGGAAGGGGTCAAGCCATGTTGTATCATCTAAGAAGGACTGCAGCTGCTCCATTACTGCCCTCTCAACTACCTTGCCCAGGTACGAAAGATTAGACACTGGGCGGTAGTTGGAGGGAACCGCGGGGTCCAATGATGGTTTCTTCAGTAATGGAGCTACCACCGCCTCTTTCAAGCACTCTGGAAAGACTCCTTGCTCAAGGGAGCTGTTAATGATTTTCAACAGAGGCCCACGTAGCCCCTCCAGGCAAGATCGAACAAGCCAGGAGGGGCACGGGTCGAGGGAGCAGGTGGTAGGGCGGGCTGCAGTCACTATCTTATCAACAGCATCTGCGTCCAGTGGCCGAAACCGGTCGAGGGTGGGCCCGGCGGAGGGCCACGGAGTCTCTAGCTCTTAGGAGGAGTGAGACCCCTGCCCTCCTTGAAAGTTGCTTTTCTCAGTAATATTAAACAGAAAAAAAGAACAAGTTGCTCTGGTAAATGGAAAGTTTATTTCTTTAAGGAGAGGAAATGGGGTGCTAGGGAGCATTGAATAATATTTATACCTTCTCCCCATGGGGACTCAGAGCCGATTACAGCATTTACACACACAGGCAAACATTCATTGCCTTTACAATCATATATAAATGAGACACAGAAACACAAACAAAGGCAAAGGCTTCTCCTTGTTCATTTCTGGTTTCTGGAGGTGGTGCTTCATCTCTGGGGAGATGCTTTCCTCCATTTTCAAGCCGAGGAGCCTGCTTTGTCATCTCCTGATTATGTGGCTGGCAACACAATCTTTGCCTTTGCATCTCTTTGCCCTTTTCCACCAACGTGGTAACTACTGTATTTTCCGGCATATAAGACGACTGGACATATAAGACGACCCCCAACTTTTCCAGTTAAAATATAGTTTGGGATATACTCGCCATATAAGACTACCCCTCTTCCAACACACACCAAATAAAAGTTTTAAAAGCCTCAGACTTGATTTCAATATGGTAATTTTCCTATTACTGTACCTCCTTCTCTTCCTCTCAGATCTTGCACATGTGCACCTGCACCACTTCACTGCAGTCTTCAGGAGCAAGATCTGAGAGGCAGAGGAGGAGATAGCGTAATAGGATACAAGGGCGGGCCAGACAGGTAAAAGAGGTATATTTTTCTGGGCCCTGAGCCAATCTGTCTCTTTTTCCCCCCATATCCCAGGCGCCCAAGATGCCTGCAGCTTGCTCTGCTCTTCACTTACACCTTCCCGGTGAGGCAACCCGTCACCTCACCATCGGGACCGCATTACGTCCATGAATCTGTAACTTGCACAGCGTTGCCCTTAATGCTTTCATATTGTTGGGCTTGTGGCTTCTTTGGCTACCAGAATTGTGGGACCTGCAGTGCAAACTGATACAAGGGATGGGAATTTTCATGAGCGAAGATTCTCTGGAGCCTTGTCTGTGTAAACTAGAGTGAGATAAGCAACACCTGCATTGATAGTGCAGTCAGCAGAGAAGGAATTTTAATTGGCAAAATTCAAGGCCTATGTTTTAATTAGAGAATCGAAAGTGGTTTGGTTGACTATTTTACTGCTGCTTGCGGTAGAGACCCCAGTTTTCCGGCAACGTCTATGCAGGAAGATCATCTTGCTTTGGGACTCAAGTTTTCTGCTTTGTCTATGGAAGTTTCTAATTTATGTTTTTGATTCTCTTGGACTCTATTGATTCTCTTGGACTTGATTGAATGCATTGGGATTCTATTGGATTTATTTCACCTGTATTGCTTTGGCTCATGAAACCTTCTTGCTTGGATTATAGATGTGTTTTCTTTTTACCTTTTTATTCTTCAATATATTGCCGATATTACTTGCTTCTAATAAATGACTATATTTCAAGTGCTGGTGTTGTGTGAATACATCTAGTTGGTCCAGGTCCCCTGGAGTGCGATACATATAGTCACTGTATCTTTTGAGCTCCCCCCACCATATGTGGCAACCACAGATTCTCCATTCCAGATTGGAAGTTTCAGCACCCGCTCTATAAAATAACTTCCGGCGTATAAGACTACTTCCACATATAAGACTACTCCCAAATATAAGGCTATTCCCACGTATAAGGCGACCCCTGACTTTTGAGAAGATTTTCTTGGGTTAAAAAGTAGTTTTATATGCCAGAAAATACAGTATTTATTAACTCACATTACATGTTTTTGAACTGCTAGTTTGACAGGAACTGGAAAAGACAAACAGGAGTTAACCCCATATCTTGGATCAAGCTGCCGACCTTCAGGTCAGCAGTTCAACCAACTTTCAGGTCAGCAGTTTAGTGGCTCAAGTGTTTAACCCATTTTACCACCACTGCTTCTTGAATGGACTCCCATCCCACCTCCCCAGTCATATTTAATTTAAATGTGCCACCATTGCTTCTTGAATGGACTCCCATCCCACCTCCCCAGGCATATTTAATGTAAATGTGCCTAAATTCATTATCTAATGGACTTTAAAAAAAATTTAAGCTTGTTGGATGACTTGCATTTTCATAAAAGGAACTATAGCCATACTCAATGGAGGATTAAATATTCAATATCATGAGAGAGCTATAATCAAGTCCCCTTAAATTGTTTTCCTACTTGAGGAAGTCTAAGTGAATTCTGCATTTCAGCTTTTTCACATTATCTCTACTTGTGCTAAATGTTTGAAATACTCCTTGATTTCTCCCTTTTGCCTTTTGTTGTACCAGCTCCTTCTCTTGTACCTTCATTAGTATTCTTAAAATTGTGTTTTCAATATCTTGATTTTAAGTAATTCCCATCCTTCATGGATTCCCTTTACTTTTAGTGTTCCTGACAATAGAAACTCACTCAGTAGTCTCCTATTTAATGTATTTTCGAAGGCTTTCATGGCCGGAAGCACTGGGTTGTTGTAGGTTTTTCGGACTATATGGCCATGTTCTAGAAGCATTCTCTCCTGAGCTGCAATTTCATCCAGTGCCACCATTACTAGGAATAGGAAAGGAATAAGTCTGGCTTTCCTCTACTTTCAGCAAAGGAAGAATAATTGTGTGGGACATGCTGTTCTCTGGATGTAGTCATAGTCTTCATGCTGAGTTTCTTTTCTAGCACTGAGCCAACTATGATTGTTTTCAATTGTGTGTGTGTGGGGGGTCAATTATTTTCCTTTTTAAAAACATATACATACAAACATATGGTAATTCTGGGCTATCCCACAGTGTACTGGTTTGCAAGACGTGGATGAAAGGCACATAACCTGATCCCACCCCTGTCATATCTGGACATTCCTTCTCCAAATATTGGCCCTTTCTTTCATGCTGTTATTAAGTGAGCTCTTTTGCAGTCATGTTGTTCTCCTTTTCACACTGACCGGGGTTTTCAAACTTCACATTTAGAAAAATACAAACTCAAGGGGGGAACTGCACATGTACCTTTTTCATTGGAATATAGGCACTCATGAACCTTGCTTGGGTAGATTATATCTAAGATAGGAAATTGTAAGCGTTGCAGCTATTTTTTTGAATGTTTTATCTCAAGACAGAGCTGGACATGCCAGATAAAGCCCAACCAGACAAAAAAGCCACCAACATCAGTCAGAAGTAATCTGTAGATGCTGATCAAAGATGCATTTCTTACACATAACAGTCAAGTGAACCCAAATGCAAAACCATGCAAACTGTAATCCATTATTATAACATCCTACTCAGAAGCATAATAAAAAAGAGTCACACTTAAATTTCATGCACTGGAGCGGCATCACAGATGGTCAACCAGGCGGAGATTGCTTTGCTGCTGCCACTATTTCTTCAGCCAGAAGCAAGAACATGCTGGTAATATTGGTTCTTGTGGTCACATGTCTGGTCATCTGCTTTTGAACTCATCAAAAGCGTCGTTTCTGGCAAGCCTCTGCAAAGGAGATGCTTCAGGCCAGCAACACAGCTGTGGGTCTTTAATGGTGTTTGGACCAGGCTGGTGCCACCAAAATACCAAGATTACCCTTGATATTCCTGGAAGTTCCAGCTGAAAAGAATGCAGCTTTTTCAAATCAAGCCATACAGCATGTGGATTTATCACAGCAGTTGAAAGGTTAGTTCATTTTATTTGACTCATATAAAGTTAGTCCATTGAAGTTGACGGGACAATAAGTAGGGATGCGTTCAATATCTGCCACAGGATCTGCTATACCAGATTTGAAGATAAGTTTGCATGCCAATAACCCTTGTGAATTCTCTGTTTGGTGAACTGACTGGGGACATGCAAAGTAAGGATCCTTTCTTGCTTTCCACAGTGGTTCTCAACTTCTGTGTCCCTAGGTATTTTGGCATACAACTCTCAGAAATCCCAGCCAGTTTACCAGCTGTTAGGATTTCTGAGAGTTGAAGGCCAAACCATCTGGGGACCCACAGGTTGAGAACTACTGATTTAGGAAAAGACAGAGAAGTTGAGAAGAGAGAAGAATAGCTGCTGTTGCCAGGGATAAGGATTAGGCCCTTGTGATTTTGAAAGGTACAGGTTGGGCACCCCAAATCACAAATTTTGAAATCCAAAATCTTATTGTGTACATATATGCAAGCACTGGTATTCCAAAATTCAAAACACTTCTGCTTACCAGAATTTTTTATTAGGAATACTGAATTTGCATAGAACTTTCAAAGATGGGTATAGGAAGGGAAAAAAGAGAAAATGCCATACAGCAGATTAAAGATTAAAGATACAAAGTTTTGCCTTTTTTTTCAAAGAGAATAAAAAATAATTTTCATTATTTTCTTCCCACAGTGTGAAAACTGTGCAGTTGATGAAACTTTTTCACAGTTCAAAACATACTGTACATGTAATAGTACTGTGAAATTTTACACCCACCCTCCCCAGCCCCCTAATCTAGTGTTAGAGATTAAGGTACATCTGGACCATTTGATCTTCTAGGTCAGGGCTGTCCAACCGCCTGCCCTGCAGGTGTTTTGAACTTCAAATCCCATAAATCCTAACAGCTGGTAAACTGGCTAGGATTTCTGGGAGTTGAAGTCCAAAACACCTGCAGGGCCGGCAGTTGGACAGCCCTGTAGGTAGAATCCTATTGGGGCTTTGAGCTAGTATGAAAATGGATTGTTAGAGCAGTTGTACTTTCCATTTCATAAAGAGACACCCAGCAGCATAGCTACAAGGAGCGTCTCCTTATGTACTCAGTGCCTCCTTATGGGCATGGATGCTGCTCAGCAGCCATAGTCAAGTCTGCTAACCAAAGTGTCCATTGATTGGAAATGAGCTCGTCCATCCACCATATATGGAAGCCCACATTCCACATAGATATGTTATTGTTCCAATACACTTAGTGGTTGCATACGATTCCAAACTTTGTCTTTCACTGTCAAATATAATTCAACACAGTGTATTTATCTGCATCTCAGAGACATTTTAATAGCACTATTGGGCAATATTGCCTGCCACTGGTGGATGTGCCAGTCTTTAAACCAGTCTCTGCTTGTCTCAACTGCAAGGGTCCATCCTGAAAACACTTGATGACACCAAGCCTGTACTGTCACATTCAATTAATGTTCATTTTCCTTATGCTTTTTTAAAATTTGCTATAATATGTGATGTGCTTAGCTGTATAATATTCTTCATAGAGTCTTACATACTCAGAGCCTCTTACTTTTATGCTGCATGCTTATAGACTTGATAATCAGTAAGGGGGTGTCTTTTCTCTTTCTAATGCCATGAGATTGGCAGTTGACTAAGGAAAGTCACACATGTATCTTTAGGAAATCTTAAAGTGAGTTTTGAGAGGAGTATCACACTGAAATATGCTGTTTCAGAAAAATACCCCTAAAGTAAGCCATCTTTGCCAAAGACATATTAAAATATAATTTGCATGAAATAGAAAAATTATTTTCTTTGTCACAAAACACTAGGACTAAAGGGCACTCCCTGAAGCTCCAAGGTAGGAAAATTAGGACTAATAAAGGGAAATATTTCTTCACCCAGAGGGTCATTGGGTTATGGAATTTACTTCCAGAAGAGGTTGTGACAGCTGTCAGCCTGAACAACTTCAAGGCAGGATTAGACAGATTCATGGATACCAAGTGTATCGGTAGTTACTGAAAAGGACATTCAAGTGCCACCTCGGAGTTGGTTGAGGTAGGCAGGATTTCCCTGGGTACTGGTTGTGGGGGGTCGGGAGCAGGTCAGGGTTTTGCCCTCCCTTCTGCTCGAGATCCCCGTGTACAACTGGTGGGCCATTGTGTGATACAGAATGCTGGACTAGATGGGCTGAGGTCCGATTCAGCATGGCTCTTCTTATGTTCTTATGTTCTTATGCCTTGTTCTATTTGAATCATATGTACATAAGTAAAAGGGAGAATTCAAAAATTTCTTATTTAGAGATAAAAATAAACCAAATCCCTGATCTCATTCATTTATTAGCTAATAGCTAACTTCATATGAACAAAAATAATCTTTTTCCATCATGACATAAGGAAGTACACATTATTTCTGTAAAGCAAATGTTACTACTACTACTACTACTACTACTACTAACAACATCAGCAGCAGCAGCAGCAACAGCAGCAACAACAACAACAAACAAACAATTTTTATTTCTTACCTGGCTCTCCTCATGGCTTGAGGTAGGGCACAACCCTATTAAAAACACATAATTATAAAATAACATGCCAAATACATATTAAAATATAATTTGCATGAAATACTTACGTTAAAGTACAGAGAACAAACATTAAAATATAGTAAACACATGACATGAGTTTAAAATTCATAGCTAAATATTGACTGAGATGGGACATCACTTGGTTCTTAAATTCCAACAGTTGGGTCTGCACCCCATTCTTCCATTCCTTTCAGGCAATGTTAACAGGAACTTCTTGAATGTGTTGTCAATGGCTTTCATGGCTGGAATCACCGAGTTGCTGTGAGATTTTCCAACACATCTCTGAACAAACCTCTGGGGATGCCTGCCATAGATGAAAATGCTACTGGTACATGGCCATACAGCCCGAAAAACTCACAACAACTCACTCTGTGTCAGTTTGTGGTTTCATGAAATCTCATGAATGCTATTTCATGAATGCAGTGTAAAGTAAGTTGAAATTAAATGTCATAATTGTAAAAAGAGAGGATACAACCAACACATGGTTGTTTGTCCTAGCAGTCCTAGGTCTCACATGACCATTTCGATATCTTGTTGAGAATAGATGGGCAACGGCTATGGAATCTTGAGCTACGTAAATATGCATCCATGAAGCATAGAAATTTAGTACAAGTGTGATTTCATCTCCCCTCAGAAGTCCTCCAAGAACCTCAAGTACTTTGGAAGGCTGGGAAACATGTCAGAACCATTTTCTACACAAGGATGCTGATGGAGTGGAACAGAAAAAATATGTGATGTGCATAACTACAAACATCCAATTCACCCAGAATTGCATCCTCTGTATTTTGTTCCTTGGGTTTTGCCATATTTTTTCCTGCTGCTGTTTCTGGCAAAATGTGGCAAAACCAAGGAGTGAAATACTGAGAATTCCATCCAAGATTTAGAGAGTGTTTATTGCAACTCCGGGCATTTCTGAAGATTGAATTGTCCCTGAAAAGGTAAAATTTTGATAATTATTTATTTTTTATTTCCACCATTTCTACCCCGCTTCTTTTCAACCCTCTAGGGTGGACTCAGAGCGGCCTAACAACGGCAACAATTTGATGCCAAAAGGCTGAAACATGAAGGACCTTTTGGAGAATAAAAGGCGTTGAACATCACATTTCACTGTTTTTAAGAAGTGTTTTTTGTTTGGATGATTGGTTGAGGGTTTTTTTGGTAAGAGCCCTGTAGTTCGTTACAGTCAAAATGCCATTTTGCTTAACAAATGCTTAGGGGAAAATAATAAAACGGTGAAGGGAACCTAATGCTTAAGTAGATCTTAGAATGGAAAAGAAACCCATTTAAGGATAGGAATAAATTATTGCAGCTTGTGACTGGAATTGCCAGAAGTTAGTCCAGAACACAAAAAGATTTTTCATTCTCTTTTAAGTTCTGACAGCGAATTTAGCTGTCAAAACTCTTCCAGTAAGTCATTCCACAGTCTTGGGTCAGCCAATGAAAAGGTCCTCTGGGTGACAGTCACGTCAGGTTCTGGATGGTTCGAGCAAACCTTCTGCAAAGGACATTTAAAGCCCTACATGTTTTGGTTCCATGGTTTGGAGTGAATTTATTTATTTATTTACTTCACTTGTATACCGCTTTTCTCCCCCCTGCGGGGAACTCAAAGCACTTTCCAACATAATTATTGTGGAGCTGAGATTTGTATTTTGTAATTTTAACTATTAATTTACATGGTTCTATATGATTCTTTTTATCTTATGATGTGTTGTATGTGGGCACTTGCCGCCGCTTGTTCATCGCCTCGAGTTGCTTTTGGGCTGAGAGAGGTGGTATAGCAGCATAGCAAATAAATAAATAAATAATTATGGCAAAATGTAATGCCTTGGAATAAGCAGATAGATACTCACAAGAATCAGAAATCCACAATGCATAAGCTGTGTTCAAATCACAGTGGCAAGAGCAACTGAAGTTAAGTACTATTGCATTTTATATAGGAATACTCTAGATCCCATTGCAGGTGTAACTATAACAAGAGAGTGGATAAGCTGATTGCCTCATTGACCTATATAAAAGCTGTGTTTGTGTTAAAAAGCATACGGCACCATCCTGTTTCATCCACAAATGTTAAGATTAAATTCTCTGCAGCGGATGTTTGATGTTGTGAAGCTTGGATACACCAGTCAGAACGCTGAGTCGGGAGTTCAAAATAAAACAATTCTTTACTCACAAAACAAATCCACTTCACTTCTCAGCACAATCTCTTCGAGAGCCCCACCCAAGGTTAGATAACAAAGCTTTATACTAAACACTGAGGGAAGTTTTAGGCCAGGTGTCCTTCGTCACTTCCCACTCTACATAACACTTAAAGATATACATACACAAATTAACATTTAATTACTATGGTACATTTTATCAATTCTAACAATTCCCCTCTTAAATGTTAATTTTTCATTCTACACTGTTAATGTATTCTTTAACTTTTACATCCAGTATTCATATATCACATATACACATATATATTTTTCTGGATTACTTCATCACAAACATAATCACTTCCTGCAGAACCTTTTAACTTTAAGATATCACTTCATTCCTCTGTACACAATATAGACGCACCACACATCTCATACTTCACATTTTTAAACATAATACACATTTTTTTTAACTCATAGACTGTGACACAATCATCAGTGTCAATCATCTCCACAAGGAACTCTATGGAATTTTCCTGGTTGTGATAAAAAAGGCTCTAACATATATTTTTCTTCTTTCACCTCCTGCTTAACTGCTCTAGATGTAACTTTTTCTTGGGATGTAGGTGTCTTTACCTTTTGTGTACCTGCCTGTCTTCTTTCAGGTGTACTGCAACTCTCTTTCTTTCCTTCACTCTGTGAGGATGATACAAACTTAGACCTCACTATCTGTTGTTTCTGACTCTCAACACTAGATGGACTCTCCCCTCCTTTGAGTGTCCCGCTACATTTTTCTTCTGGAATCCCATGTAGGTTTTCAGTATTTGAATGAATTTCATTCCAGTCTTCCATTTTGCTAAAATATGCTAGTTTTGAGAACTTCACTGTGTTTGGGCTATCCAATAACCTATAACAACCATTTCTTGCATATCCTATGAACTTCACCTCTTTATGTTTTATTTTCTTGTTGGTTCTTTCTTTTGCTGACAAAACCATCTTTGCCTTTTGACCAAACACTTTGAGATATTTGTAACAAGGGACGCGGTCATACATTTTCTAAAAGGAATATCTTGTATGCATTGATCCCACAACCTATTCATAAGGTAATTGCTAGTATTTAGGATTTCCGTCCAATACACTTGTGAGAACTTGCTGTCTTTTAGAATGCATTTCTCCATTTCCCTCAATGCTTGCATTTTCTTCAATGCTACACTCTCTTCTCCCTTTAACTCTTCAATGTTAACACATTCTACATTTCTATTCCTTAGCACTTGTTTTAGCTCTGCACCACAGATTTCCATTCCTTTATCAAAAAACAATTTACCCAATGTCACTCCATATCCATTTTCAATCAAGTTTAACCAGCTTGTTAATTTTTCTTTTGCTTCAGACAGGTCATCAAAAAAATACACATATGAAAATCGGCTCAAACGTTCTACAAAGAGCATTGCGTATTGTGAACCACCAACACTTTTCTCAAAAGGACCTTCTATACAAACATGTGCTGCATCAAACAAATTGGTTACTTTTATCTTTGATCTTTTGTTGTAATTTAGAGGCACAGTTTTCACTTTATCGCAAATTGCGCATTGCAAATCACAAAAGCACTGTTCCATTTTATATTCAGGGCATAACTCTAATGTCTTCTTCAAAACTTCCATACTAGCATGCCCCATTACTCTGTGGAACAAATGTAAGCATCTGTCATGCTGAATTGTACTACCAACACACATAACCTCCACATTGTCTTCTACACAAAAACCGTTGACTTTCTCAAACATTTCATACATTTTATTACGTTTTACACCCTTGCCAACTAGTTTTCCTTCTCTGTTGTAAATGTAACAGTATATTCCCTTGAATGACACTCTGTACTGTTGTTCTGTTAACTCAGCTACACTCAACAAATTAGACTTCATTTCTGGAACAAACAAAACCTTTTGCCAGTACATTTTTAAACAAGAAATGTAACAAGTTCCAAATTTATTAAAAAGTTGTACTGCGTTATTTGCAAGAGATAATGATGATCCATATAAAGTCTCCACATTTCTCAAATTCGCCAAATCATTAGTGATATGATGAGTTGCTCCAGAGTCTAAAATCCATCTACTGCTTCTACTGGAGTTACTTCCCACTGCAGCAACTCTTGTTCCAGGTTGACTTGATGATCCATCATCACGTTCTCTTCTCCTTCTTCCTCCAGACACCTCCATCTTGGCCTTGCATTCCCGGGCCAGGTGTCCAATGTTATTACAAATATGGCACCTTCTTGCTGTGCTTCTCTTAACCTTGCAATCTCGAGCCAGGTGTTCCCTTGAATTGCAGATAAAACACCTCCTTGCCGCAGACACACACACATTGGCAAATACTGGCTCCATGTCTCTCAGCCTCGGCTTGGGCGACTCCTCCTCAAGCTGGCATGCTCCTTGCTGCTCCTTCAAGGACAGGTTCAGCTTCCCCTCGGCCTGGTAATTCTGGCATCTTTCTGTATGCTCCTCAGGCTCCATTTCTCTCAGCTGCTCCTTGCATCTGTCTGTCTCTCTCAACGGCTCTATCTTGCAATGCCTTTCCTCTGCATGCTCCACAAGTTGGCAGCCAATCTTCATATTCTTAGTCTGCTTCTCCTCAGGCCTAAGGACATGTACTGCTCCTTCTAGCCTTGGCATCTCCTCCTCAAGCCTGCATGCTCCTTGCTGCTTCTTCAATGGCTCCACATCAGCCTGGCAACTCTGGCAACATTCTGCTTTCCCCTCAGGCTGGCAACCATTGTCCACATCTTTCTGCACAAACACTCTTTCCATTACATCCAAAATGCTCCTGCATATTGCAATGGCATTGTGCAATTTCTCCTTTGTCAGTAGGCACATCACACACTGGACAAAGTTATCAATTTGCAGCTCACCTCTGGCTTGTAGGTTTTCCATGCTCTCAGACCATTCTTTAAAGTTCTGGTCTATTCCATTTGCCATCTCTGTAAGTGGATTGCGTGTAGACATTTCCACTTTTACTCAGAAGATCTCCTTTTCTCGGATTCACAGCCCAGCCTCTGTAGTTCAACACTATTTACTCACAGCAGGCACCTGTCGATCTTCTTCACATCAAGGCACATCATGGATTTTATGGCTGTTCTCTATTTAGTGAGTGGATTGTACCCAGTCAGTTTTCCATTTGGAAGATCTTCGGTTGCACCCGAAATTCAGCCCAGCTATTTTCCTATAGCCTCCGGCAATCTCCCCTCTGATCTGGCTACTCACAAGACTCAGTGGCTTTATGGCTTCACACCCCAGTACCATAAATCTTCAGGGTCCCAGCACGCCCCGCTGTGCAGATATCACCGCTTCTTCTGTGTAAACACACCGTCTCCTTCAAGCAGTAAAAACCTCTTCTGCAGCAGCTCCAATTCAGCCTTGCGTCCTTTCCAAAAACTTTAAGCTTCAAAACAAACTTTATCAAACTGTTTCCTTGGCAGGGCCCATAACCAATGTTAAGATTAAATTCTCTGCAGCGGATGTTTGATGTTGTGAAGCTTGGATACACCAGGACGCTGAGTCGGGAGTTCAAAATAAAACAATTCTTTACTCACAAAACAAATCCACTTCACTTCTCAGCACAATCTCTTCGAGAGCCCCACCCAAGGTTAGATAACAAAGCTTTATACTAAACGCTGAGGGAAGTTTTAGGCCAGGTGTCCTTCGTCACTTCCCACTCTACATAACACTTAAAGATATACATACACAAATTAACATTTAATTACTATGGTACATTTTATCAATTCTAACAATGAGTCCTGAGGGTATTTTATAGCCCAAAAGAGTGAGCCAGCCTTAATTAACTCTTTACTGACATCCATTTGAGGAGAAGGAGTGATTTTTTCAAGTCCAAAGAATCTAAGGCCTTTTTTAGTGTATGAGCATTTCTTAAAGTGCTCATACAAGGGTGATTCAGTAGACTGTGTGCGAATCCTAGATCTGTGTTCCCCTATTCTAACTCTCAAAGTCCTTTTACTTTGACCTACATAAAGGAGACCACATACGCATATGATCCCATATATGCAGCATGTAGAAGCACAAGTAGTGAAAACACTGATCTTGAAATAATGGGATTTGCATTGACTGTACACTTGATTATGTGTGTACACAAACTTACACTGTGCACAATGTCCACATTTGTGTGTGCCAGGTGTAAAAGCACTACGTGGTCCATTAGGAATATGATTGGTATGAATGAGGATGTCTTGTGTTCACTACTTTTGCTTCTACATGCTGCGTATATGGGATCATCTGCATATGTCGCCTCTTTTATGTAGGTAAAAGTAAAAGTACTTTGAGCATGAGAATAGGGGAACACAGATCCAAAATGTAATGCCTCACATATAGAAACCTAACATAACGGTAATAACATACCGTTTAATTAATCAATTAAATCATAAACACATACAATTATCATATAAATCATAAATACACGATATCATTTAACATTAAAACTTGGAATTAAAAACATATCAATATAAATATTAAACATTAAACATTAATATGTCTACTGGAGAAGGTGATCCTCTAGGTAACTTGGATCCATCCTATTATATGTGGAAGCCTAGGTTTGTTCTATTAGTTTCACAACATTTGAAAACCATGCTGTGAAACAAAGGTGGAAAACTGCTAGGGATTACGGAGTTATTTCATCATATACAGGGCCTATTCAATGGTGGCCCCTCGGTTATGGAACGCCCTTCCTAGGGATATTAGATCGGCCTCCTCCCTCCTAACACTTTAAAAGAGTGTCAAGACCTGGCTGTTCGAGCAGGCACTTGAAGATGCAGTATAACTGTTTACTTGAGATTGATGGAATGATATGACGATGTGATGGAAAATGATTGTAATGATGAGATGCTGAGAATTGTATTTTATGATTTTAATTGTTGATTGTATATTGTTTTTATATGGTAATTGTATTAATTGTTTAAATTGTGTTTATTCTTTGGGCATTAATTGCCAGATGTAAATTGCCTCGAGTCGCCTTCGGGCTGAGAGCGACGATATAGAAATATAGTAAATAAATAAATAAATACTTAACCCCCTGAATCAACATACACATTTAAAAATTTGAAATATATTGACACAGAATTAGAATTAAATATATGACTATTAAAAAAATATAGCGCAAACAGATAAAACCATCTAAAACTTCTTGAACTACATAAAATACAGCACCCCCTGGTTTGGTCTTTAAAAATTTCCACTCCAAAAGCCTGCCTGAAAAAAAAGGTCCTAGCCTGCCGCTGGAAAGACAGAAGGGAAGAGGCCATTCCGATTTCCCTGGGAAGAAAATGATTCATTATTCCGCTCAAAGACTGGAAACTAATTCTTCCCATCTATTCTCTTGTAGGGGTGTCTACTCCAGAAAGAATCCCAATGATGACCAATTTCAGCCAATCTGTGAACTCTTCTTTCAATGCTGCGATGGAATACAACTCAACTGAGTATCCTGAGATATCTAATACGTCACTAAATTATTATATTCTAATTTTCGTCAGTCTTCTTATCTGCTTTTCTGGACTTGTAGGGAATGGAAAAATCATTTGGCTTCTTGGGTTTCACATTAAGAAGAATCCCTTCACCACCTACATTTTGAGCCTCTCCATTGCTGACTTTGTTGTGCTCACAGTTCAAGTTACTATTAATATTTCACATATTATATTGTTATTAAGGCTTGATTTTCTTCCTTATTGGTTTTACAAGTTACTATCAAACATCCTTTTTGCCTCATTCACTGCTAGTCAGTTCCTGTTGACAGTCATTAGCACTGACCGGTGTGTATGCATCTTCTTCCCACTATGGTATCGATGCCACCGTCCAACACATTTGTCCACTGCTGTATGTGTCGTGATATGGATCTTCACTTTTTTAATCTTTGCTACAGAAATCATCCTGAAATTCTATTTTTACTACTCTAAGTTTATGTTGTTCCTGTTTGCCCTATGTGCTGTGCTTTGCATGCCCATCATGTGTGTCTCCACTACAGCCATATTAATTAAAATCTGCTTAAACTCACGACTAAAAAAGCAGGGCAAGCTGATAAGAGCTATTTTACTTACACTTGTATTTTTCCTCCTCTTTGCTTTCCCAGTTAATGTCTTTTACATTTTGTTCTTTTTTAAATTGCCAGATTATGAATTCACTGTATATGTTTATCTATGTTTTTCTCTAAACAGCACCATTAACCCCATAATTTATTATTTTGTAGGTAGAGGGATAAGAGGTAAATTCAGCAAGGGAATAAATAACGTGCTTGAGAAACTCTTCAAGGAGGAGGAAGACTATAGGGAACAACAGGAAACCACAACTGAGACAGAGTTATAGGAATCCTGTGACAGTTACGTTAATCTTTTGGGAGAAAAACTCTTTTGTACCCCAATGCATTTGAATATTCTGATTATATGAAAGATCTGAAGGGAAACCTATTATAGATTCTATACATCCATCTGTGTATCCATATATATCAATGTCTGCCACCAGACCTATCTTCATTCCATGCAGTTGATGTAGTAAGCTATTATGTACAAATTCATGCAGCTTGATACCACTTTAACTCCATGGCTGAATGTGAAGGAATATTGGGAGTTATAGTTTCACAAGGTCTTCAGCCTTCTGTGCCAAGAGTGTTGCGGCTTCTCCAAACTCCAGCTCCCAGGATTTCATAGCATTGGTCCACGACAGTTAAAATGGTGTTGAACTTCATTATATCTAGAGTGAAGGGCCAGGCATTAGCATAGCAGGTTAAACCACCAGCTGCAGTAAATATTGTCAATCAAAAGACTGACAGTACGAAGCCTATGTCAGGGTGAGTTCCTGACCTTTAGTCCAGCTTCTGCCTACCTAGCAGTTTGAAAGCAAAATATGAGTAGATAAATAGGTACCGCTTAAAAGAGGGGAGTTATTACACAAAAAGAAATGCTAGAAAAATGCCAACAATTCAATAAAGGAGGAAGTTTATGAACAAAGCTCTTCGGCAGGGAAATGGAGAGACAGCGCTCCCTGTGGCTGAGCTCACGATGCCAAAGATGGGGGAAAGCTTATATATACCTCTATCTATGTACAATTGTCTGTCTCGTCAATGTATAAATGACATTGAATGTTTGCCGCATACTATGTTCTGCGATCTGTCCTGAGTCTCCTTCGGGTGAGAAGGGCAAGATATAAATATTATAAATGTGAGGGAAAAAAGAAAGAAAAGAGAAAAAAGAAATTAAGAAAGATTCTTCTCCTTTCTCACCTACTATCTCCTGAAACAACTATTTCCTTGAGTCTTTCCTTTAACTATATCTAGCGTCATTATTCTTGCAGCTTAAGAAGAGTCTTTTCTTGAGGATGTAATTAATCAAGATAAGAGAACTGCAGGAATGCAGCCTGAAAACAATGTATTCTACTCAGAATTGTGTAAAGATGAGAAATATGCAATTCAGAAGTACAGAAAGGGCTTCTGAAACAAAAGACTGAAGATGAAACTATACAATATTACAGGCCTACCCAAACAGTTTTAATTGTGAATTTTAATCTCCACTGTACGCCTGGTTTTAGTCTTGTGTATTTTGATAATATTTTATGGAGGCATGTTTTAATATGTGTATTTTACAAAGTGTTTAAAAATATTTATGTGTTTGTTATGTATTTGTAATGCTGTAACCCTCCTTGAGCTGTGAGGAGAGGCAGGCAAGAAATACATCTATCATCATCATTGTCATCATCATCATCATCAACATCATCATCATGGGCCCAGGACTGTGGCGCAGCTGGCTGGGAGTCAGCTGCATTATGATCACTACTGACCAGAAAGTAATGAG
Organism: Anolis apletophallus; assembly: GCA_030556195.1. Lineage (NCBI taxonomy): Eukaryota > Metazoa > Chordata > Lepidosauria > Squamata > Anolidae > Anolis > Anolis apletophallus. Next base: position 139,999,838 of record JARBWK010000007.1, read on the forward strand.
TTCGAAGCCTGCCCGGGTCGGAGTGAACTCTCGACCAAATTGTGTAGCTTGTTGTCGACCTTTGCAACCTGAAAGGCATGTGCATCTGTCAAGTAGGATATTTAGGTACCATTTTGTGGGGAGGCTAATTTAACTGATATATTAGGCCATAAAATCTCCAGGAAGTATGCAAAGAAAGAAGGAACGCAACAGCTCCCCCTGGTGGCCAGAATCTGGAATGTTAAATAGCCTCTGGTAACTGCATATATATGTTGTGTGTCTATGGCACTGAATGTTTGCCTGTATATGTACATTGTAATCCGCCCTAAGTCCCGAACGGGGTGAGAAGGGCAGAATATAAATGATGTAAAAAAATAATTAAATTGTTAAAAGCTGGGGCGGGTTTGAATTGTGCATAATGTTCATATGGACAATTCAAATGAACATTATGGACTATTCGCCTGAGTTCTACACGAAGGAGGGCATTCAGTGCTGCCGCGCCGGTTTTGTGGAATTCCCTTCCTTCCACAATCAAACGGATTTGTTGACTTTCAGCTGGGCCTGTAAGACCCTCCTTTTCACTCAGGCATTTGGCTCATAGGCACAGGAACATGTATGCTGTAATTTTAAATACTGTAATTTTAAATACTGTGATTTTAATATGCTGTAATTTTAATTGGTGGATTTGCTATTGTGTTTTTAACTGTCTTATTGTGTTTCACGGTTTTTATGTATGTGAGTCACCCTGAGCCTACGGGAAAGGGCGACTAAGAAGTCCAACTAATAAATAAATAAATAAATATCTAGTGATGATATCTAACCCCAAATAAACTGTCAAAAACAACTCAGAAATCTTCATAATAATACTGCAAACTTCCAAACGAGGAGTACTCCTTTTCCATATGTGGTAAACTTGTAAAAAGGTGAAAAGTTACTTCTGCAAGACAATTAATTCAAAACAATTAATAGTGGTTTTTGCGATGTTACCAGATATGTTTCTGTGGAACATTATGGGTAAAAAAAAACCCCAAGCTACGTAGAAAATAAGGATTACTTCTTTCATACATGGTGACAGCAGCAAGAATACAATTTCCTCAAATTTGGAAATAGACTGAAACACTAATGAAGAAAGAATGAACTGTTAAGTTTTCTGGGTTACCCAAATGATCAAATCAATTTTACTTCCTTAAGGACATGAGCAATTAAGGAAATTAAACACTTAAGGATTAAGGAAACACAATGTACAATGTTGACAAAATGGTATTGAACCCCACACCTATATTGCAAAAAAAAACCCCAACAACCCAAAACACAAAAACATTGTTGACATAAATGCGGGGGGAATTGGAGATTTTGTTCATATGTGGTGGGATTGTGAAAAGCTACAAAATTTCTACAAAAAGATTAAGGAAGTGCTGGAAAAATTATTAAGGAGAAAAATTGAATCAAACAAAAAACAATTCTTTACACAACAGATTGAAGGTAATGGGAAGAATAAAGACCAGGTTGAAATTGTGAAATACATGATAGCAGCTACCCAAGCAACAACTACTTTAGGATGGAAAGATAAAGGGAAATGGGAAGTTTAAAAATGGCTTGAATATTTATCAGACTATATATCTGAAAGGAAAACAAAATATATGAATAATGGCCATCCAAAGGAGAATTGGAAGCTGAAGTGGAAAGAGATTATAGTCAGAGTGAAAGAGAAAGGAAAATATAGGGAACTGAACCAAAAAAACTTCATAATTGAACAAATAATATAAACCAATGAGTAGATTTACATCTGTTCCCAGATGGAGGTGGGAGGAAAAGGGGTGGGAGGGGGGGGGATGGATAGGTGTAAGTACTTGCTTATTTAGGCAATGCCTCTTAGCCTGAGGATGATGGTCCTCCAAGTGTATTGTCTTGGGGGTGGGTCCGTAGGTGGCTGTGGGGAACTATTCTGTGTCTTCAAAATCTTGATTTTTAAGTAATCCCCATCCTTTATGGATTCCCCACACATTTAGTCTTTTTGACCATATGAACTCACTCAGTTGTCTCTTATTTAATTTATTTTCGAAGGCTTTCATGGCCAAAATCACTGGATTGTTGTAGGTTTTTCGGACTATATGGCCATATTCTAGAAGCATTCTCTCCTGAGCTGCAATTTCAACCAGTGCTACCATTAACTAGGAATAGGAAAGGAATAAAAAGAACAGGCATACTTACTATTGCCAGTATTTTTAATTTATTTATTATATTTAACACCAATCTGTATAACCACAAATCAATATACATTCAAAAATATAAGAAAGGGAAGGGAAAATAAAAATGATTATTGCACCAACACATATCTAATACAAAATCTCAAGAAAGCTGGTAAAAGCCATAACCACAGCTTAATTACAGCATTACAGTATGTCTTCCTTGTAATACGCATTTGTGTGCCAACATGGGAGGTTTTCTCGTGTTGCATTGAAAGCAATGGGTGGAAGCCGGGCTGGGACCTTTTTCCTAGGGGATAAGGTGAGGGGGGAAGGCGGGTGATGCAGCACACTGCATCCATTGCTGGGCCCCGCCAGATATACCACAATGTGTGTCCTTGTCATCAATCAGTTCTTGCTGCTCTAACTGGGAGATAATAATAAATAATAATAAAACTTTCTAACCCGCATCAATCTCCCCGGAGGGGACTCGGAGCGGCTTACATGGGGAAGTGCCCGAACAACACATCACAAAATATCAAAAAAACAACGAGAACCAGTAAACACAATAAAAGCAATAAACACAATAAAATACCTCTGTGAAAACACAACAGCAAAGGTGAATCTAAAACAAAAACGACAGGCTGGGCCACATGTACATATTGAATGTTTAAAAAATCGGGGGAGATAACTGGAGTACTGTCGAAACACAAAGGGTCACATAGGGGGGGGAAAGGTTTCGCAAAAACGGGGCATTTGAGGAGCCTAATCTCCAAAGGCCAGGTGGAAAAACCAGGTTTTCAGATGTTTTCTGAAGGATTCCAATGAAGGGGCATTCCTAATCTCTCCTGGGAGGGAATTCCAAAGACAGGGGGCCACAGAGGAGAAGGCTTTTTCCCTAGTGCTCACAAGCCGAGTGTTGCAACCTGGACCTAGAGGATCCCTCAGTAAACCACCACGAAGCAGCCATGATTAAATGTTTTATTTAGAATAGGTAGAAAAGAGGAAAGAGATAAAGATATAGTCCACTGATGCTCCCAGCATCCAGGTATTGCAATGCAGTAGTCCTAAAAGAGTTCAAAGATCCAATAATTGAAGAAATAGCCTTGAAACCCCAATGGGCTAAAATCCGGGATTTAGGTAATCACCTGCACCTTGAATTGGGCTTGGAAAATAAATGGCAGCCAGTGCAGCTCTTTAAACAGGTAGATAGAGCCCCAAATCTGGGGGGAAATGGGGTAACGATCACATCCAGTGTTACAAGATTTTTAGATGACAGAAGCTACCACTTTATATTTAGTTACAGTATTTATATACCGCCTTTCTCACCCCTGGTCAGAAAAAATGTGTTCAAACCCCCCCCCCCTTATTCGAAATCCCACCACTTTTTATTTTTCTGAGTCTAAAACTACATAAATGTTCACTTTTTGTCTGGTTTTAAGTATATTATTCTTGTAAGCCACTGTGAACAACAAATCTCAGAAATATGATAGTAACAATAATAATTAGAATGTCACTTTTAGAAACTATTTTCACTAGCATGTAATTATTGATTTCTGCACTAAACAAGAGTACACATTAAATATTAAATGTGAAATATGGACCTAAAATGATCTGAAGAACAAGCCCTATGAGGAGCGGCTTAAATAGCTGGGCATGTTTAGCCTGAAGAAGAAAAGTCTGAGAGGAGACATGATAGCCTAGCCATGTATAAATATGTGAGAGGAAGTCATAGGGAGGAGGGGGCAGGCTTCCTTTCTGCTGCCCTGGAGACTAGGATGTGGAGCAATGGCTTCAAACTACAAGAAAGGAGATTCCACCTGAACATTAGGAAGAACTTCCTGACTGTGAGAGCCGCTCAACAGTGGAACTCTTTGCCCCAGAGTTTAGTGGAGACTCCTTCTTTGGAAGTTTTTGAACAGAGGCTGGATGGCCATCTGCTGGGGTGCTTTGAATGCAATTTTCTGCTTCTTGGTAGGGGGTTGGACTGGATGGCCCATGAGGTCTCTTCCAACTCTATGATTTTATCTCATCACATTTACTCCTGCATTCAGCACACATTGTGGTGAATCTGAGTGGGCCCAGTGAGGGGTGTGGGGAACCAGGTGCCCTGGATCCCCCACCTTCCCCTTCACCTCACCCTGTAGGGGGAAATGTCCCTGCCCGGCTTAGCCCTGTTGTTTTCAATGCAACACAGGAAGGCCCCCATGTTCCCACAACTTCCTCCTACACCGGTTTCACCCCTATTCAGGCATAGAGCCTCACCAGAAGTAGATCAATGTAGTTTGATAGGAGCCGCCGGGTTCCCTGCCTGAAGAGGAGTGAAATCTGCATAGGACAAACAATTTTGCTCATCTGATGAGGTGGAATGGCAATATCTTTGCAATTATTCCAGTATTTGTGTATATTATTGGCCTATTTTTTTAATTTAAAAAATCCTAATGCTGAGTTAGGCTTTGAAAGACTTGATAACATAATGCACATATTTTTCTTGAAATTCTGCGAATCTTAAATGTGCACCATGACAATATATTGGATTCCCCCATATATGACTGTGCTATATTATTGCCTTTTTAAAAAACCAAATCTAAAGCTGAGCTAGGCCTTGAGAGACTTAATACCACAAAGTGCAGATTTCCCTTGTGTTTGAAAGTGTTGAAAGAACTTTTCAAGAACAGAGGAGATTAATGATGGATCAAGAGAAAATGGGGCAGGAACTAGATCCTGGATGCTAGTGCTCCTGATAATGGATATCCTGGAAGTGCCATCATTACTGCTTAGGCTGAAATTTTAAAAAGGTGAGAAGTATAGTCATGTCATCAGGCTGGCTTTCCTCTACTTTCAGCAAAGGAAGGATAATTGTGTGGGACATGCTGTCCTCTGGATCTAGTCATGATCTTCACACTGAGTTTCTTTTCTAGCACTGAGCCAATTATGATTGTTTTCAAAAAAAATTGGGAGGGGGGAGGTTCAATTATTTTCCTTTATACACACACACACACACACACACAAATATATGGTAATTCTGGGCTATTCCAGAGTGTACTTGTCTACAAGAGGTTGATGAAAGGTACATAACCTGATCCCACCCCTGTCATATCTGGACATTCCTTCTCCAAATATTGGCCCTTTCTTTCCTGCTGTTATTAAGTGAGCTCTTTTGCAGTCATGTTGTTCTTCTTTTCACACTACCCGGGATTTTAAACTTCACATGTAGTAAAATACAAATTCAAGGGGGAAACTGCACATGTACATTTTCGTTGGAATATAGGCACTCATGAACCTTGCTTGGGTAGATTATATCTAAGATAGGAAATTGTATGCATTGCAGCTATTTTTTTGAATGTTTTATCTCAAGACACAGCTGGACATGCCAGATAAAGCCCAACTAGAAAAAAAGCCACCAACATCAGTCAGAAGTAATCTGTAGATGCTGATCAAAGATGCATTTCTTACACATAACAGTCAAGTGAACCCAAATGCTAAACCATGCAAACCGTAATCTATTATCATAACATCCCACTCAGAGGCATAATAAAAAGTGTCACACTTAAACTACATGCACTGGAGCAGCATCACAGATGGTCAACAGGGCTGCTTTGCTGCTGCCACTATTTCTTCAGCCAGAAGCAAGAACATGCTGGTAATATTGGTTCTTGTGGTCACATGTCTGATCATCTGGTTTTGACCTAATCAAAAGCAACATTTCTGGCAAGCCTCTGCAAGGGAGATGCTTCAGGCCAGCAACACAGCTGTGGGTCTTTAATGGTGTTTGGACCAGGCTGGTGCCACCAAAATACCAAGATTACCCTTGATATTCCTGAAAGTTCCAGCTGAAAAGAATGCAGCTTTTGCAAATCAAGCCATACAGCATGTGGATTTCTCACAGCAGTTGAAAGGTTAGTTCATTTTACTTGACTCATATAAAGTTAGTCCATTGAAGTTGACGGGACAATAAATAGGGATGCATTCAATATCTGCCACAGGATCTGCTATACCAGATTTGCCGATAACCCTTGTGAATTCTCTGTTTAGTGAACTGACTGGGTAAATGCAAAGTAAGGACCTTTTCTTGCTTTCCATAGTGGTTCTCAACTTGAGTGTCCCTAGGTATTTTGGCATACAACTCTCAGAAATCCCAGCCAGTTTACCAGCTATTAGGATTTCTGGGAGTTGAAGGCCAAACCATCTGGGGACCCACAGGTTGAGAACTACTGATTTAGGAAAAGGCAGAGAAGTTGAGAAGAGAGAAGAATAGCTGCTGTTGCTAGGGATAAGGATTAGGCCCTTGTGATTTTGAAAGGTAGAGGTTGGGCATCCCAAATCAGAAATTCTGAAATCCAAAATCTTATTGTGTACATATATGCAAGCACTGGTATTCCAAAATTCAAAACACTTCTGCTTACCAGAATTTTTTATTAGGGATACTCAATTTGCATAGAACTTTCAAAGATGGGTATAGGAAGGAACAGAAGGGAAAATGCCATACAGCGGATTAAAGATACAAAGTTTTGCCTTTCCCCCCCAAAGAGAATAAAAAGTAATTTTAATTATTTTCTTCCCACTGTAAGTGTGAAAACTGTGCAGTTGGTGAAACGTTTTCAAAGTTCAAAACATACTGTACATGTAATAGCACTGTGAAATTTTACACCCATCCACCCCAGCAACCTACTATAGTGTTAGAGATTAAGGTACATCTGGACCATTTGATCTTCTAGGTAGAATCCTATTGCGGCTTTGAGCTGGTATGGAAATGGATTGTTGGAGCAGTTGTTTCATTTCATAAAGAGACACCCAGCCACAGGGCCGTAGCCAGGATTTTGATTCAGGGGGGGCTGAGTTTGGTTCGGGGGGCTGAGACTGGGTGGAAGAGGGTCTACCCTAGCAAACTTTTTGTATTGTTATCCCAATTACCCCATTAATGTGGGATATAATGAGCATGATGATCAGATCATGATATGAATAAACATAACAGTTTAAATAATGTACCAGTAAGGCCTTCTCGCGGACCACTCTGAGAATTTCAGGGGCTGAAGCCCCCTTAGCCCCCCCCCCCTGGCTACATGCCTGCCCAGCCACATTGCTTATGTACTCAGTGCCTCCTTATCGGCACGGCTGCTGCTCAACAGCCATAGTCAAGTCTGCCCCTAACCAAAGTGGCCATTGATGGGAAATGAGCTCTTCCATCTTCCATCTATGGAAGCCCACATTTCACATAGATATGTCAGTGTTCCAATACACTTAGTGGTTACATATGATTCCAAACTTTGTCTTTCACTGTCAAATATAATTCAACATAGTATATTTATCTGCATCTCAGAGACATTTTAATAGCACTATTGGACAACATTGCCTGCCACTGGTGGATGTGCCAGTCTTTAAACCAGTCTCTGCTTGTCTCAACTGCAAGGGTCCATCCTGAAAACACTTGATGCCCCCAAGAGTGTACTCTCACATTCAATTAATATTCATTTTCCTTATGTTTTTTATATTTGCTATAATATGTAATGTGCTTAGGTGTATAATATTCTTCATAGAGTCTTACATACTCAGAGCCTCTTACTTTTATGCTGCATGCTTATAGACTTGATAATCAGTAGCCCCCACTCTCAAAGTTTTCCACAAACATCTGAAAACATGGTGTTTTGAACAAGCCTTTGACCATGTCTAGTGATTATGGCCTTAATCACTTTTGTCCAAGAGGGGCCAATCAAGGGTGAAATGGATGGATGGTTTCCTTCATTTCTGCACTTTATGGGGATTGATATTTTATACAGTTGCTATTTCATAACTTGCTGGATTTTATAGTGTCTTTTAAATTAATAGTGATGTTATTGCTGTTTTAAGTATAATTAGAATAGAATAGAATAGAATTTAATATTTGTTAATCGCCCTCCATCATAGATGCTCCGGGCGATTTACAGCAACAGAACAACAACATATACAAAAAACACAGGGGGAAGAACAAAAGGGTGGGGAGGGAGGGAGGAAATAGGGAAGTGTCCGTGGCGATGCCCTTAAGGCCCCATTCTGCCATCGAAAGGAGGCAGGCAGGGATGTCCCAATACCATCGCTGGTGCCAAGGCGCGGTGGGGGTTAAAACCCGAGCTTCCCATATGGGAGTCTGGTTTGGGAGTCCCGGCCTGACCGCGCAGTGTCCTTCACATCTTTATTGATCGTCCGGTGAGGCCCTCGGAGCTTCGACTGCTTGTAGCAGGAGCTCCAAAACGTCCTGGTGAAGAACGACTTTGGGGCCCTCTCCGTTCTGGACCCATCAGCAAGGGGATCGATTCTCTGAGCTCGGTCCCTTCGGCCAATCTGGTGGGAGGCTGGTCCCGGCCTCCATTCCATGGCCTGTGGGGCAGCTCGGGTTCCTTCCTTCCTCTTCCGGCGGCATCTCCTCCTCTTCCGGGGGCCTCGCTGTACTCTGGTCAGGTCAACGCCGGGAGTGGAGTCCTCCGAGGGCGGGACTTCCGGGAGTTGACTACTTCCAGGTGGCGTTTCTTCCTGAGGCCCCAGCACATGGGCTAGCTGGGCGTCTCCAAGGACACACGCCATGTTGGGTCTTGCCTCCTCGAGGAGGCTTCCCCAACTTTTCCCATGGCGGCGGCAGCGGCAGGCATCAGGAGAGGGGGCCAGAACGGCCGAAATGTCAAGCTCGGCCAGCGACGACTCCGCCAACACCGATGGGACCCCAGGGCTCACCGGTCGGCGCTCAGGGTCTTCAGGTGGCTCTTCCACTGAGGGTAAGTGGGCAGCCTGGGCTAGTTCACTTCCAGCATTGGAGTTTGTTTCGTCCCGGTTCTCCCGGCTCATCCCCAGGTCCTCGGCAGGGGGGGACTGCTGGCGGGATGGTTCCAGGGATGATTGAGAGGTCTTCAACTGAGGGGACAGGCCTCTCCCAGCCCATCTCTGCGGTACAGGTGGGAAAATCCCACGACTGATCCCACCTAAGGCTGGCGGGGGGGGGACTCGCGGGGGGTCATCCAGGCTGGTGGACTCCAGGTTCAGAATTGGGAACTGCGCAGTGGGAATCCCCATATTCTCCAGCAGTCTTTCGAATTTATCCCCAAATTCCTTGACGTGAGCCATGAGCTTGGCGTATTCCTCAAACAGTTCAGCATAAATGCAGGGGTCAAGTTGATCAGCGGGAGGGCCCTGGTACGCTTGCCGAGGCCTCCATGGGGAGCTGCTTCTTTGAACCACCTGTGGCCCAGAGGTCTGTGGCCTCCTGTTGGCTGGCTGTTCCGCCATCAGGGGGGTCCGTAAAGGCGATCTTCTAATAGACGATCTCCTACCGAACATCCTCAAGAGGCGGGCGCCGGAGGCTGTCACTGGTCGGATGACCCATCCGTCCATGGACATCTTGGGCGTCCTCCGTGATAGCCCGGTTGCTTTCCCCAGCCAAATTTGTTTATTCGGTGTCCGTGGGTCTCCCAAAACGACCCCCTGGGTTTGGCAGTCAACCGTCATCCCCCCGGAGAGGGATCGACAGGACCAGCCGGCCATGTCCAGGAAATCAGAGAGACTCTGCTGGAGCTCACCCACAGGGAGCTCTACAGCAGACGCCAATGGACCCTTACCGCAGGCATCTGCTGATCCATTAATTGGATCAATGTTATCATTATTCATTTTTATTTTTCTGTATTCTGTTGTATTTGTATATTGTTGCACTATTGAGTGCTTTCTGTGAGCCACCCCAAGTTCCTTCAGGAAGATGGTGGTGGGGGGTATAAATAAAGCATTATTATTATTAATTATTATTGTGTCTTCTCTTGTAGGAGCGTGTTTTCCAGAATAAGCCCATGATGACCAATTTCAGCCAGCCACTGCTTTCTTCTTTTAATGCTTCAATGGACTATAATACAAGTGAGAATATAATGGAATATAATGATGATGGAGTCCCAGTTGATGGAAACTCATATATAAATATTTACTTAGAAGTCATACCAAGTACTATCTGTCTTCTTATCTGCCCTCCTGGCCTGATAGGGAATGGGATTGTCATTTGGCTCCTTGGCTTCCGCATTAAGAGGAATTCCTTTACGGTCTACATTTTGAACCTCTCTATTGCTGACTTTGGTGTGCTCACAGTGCAAGCTACTGTTAATTTATTTATAGTTTTACAATATTTTCGTCTTGTCTCATTTTCTTTAATCATAGATATCCTTTTGTATACCATGGATGTATTCACATTCATAGCCAGTCAGTTCCTACTAATAGTAATCAGCATTGATAGGTGTGTGTGTGTCTTCTTTCCACTTTGGCATCGATGCCACCGGCCACCATTTTTATCCACTGCTGTTTGTGTCATGATATGGATCCTCACCTTATTCTTTACCACAGGTGTCATCCTCCTTGACCTATGGAGGTTTTTATTTCTCTTGAATGCTATGCTTTTCGCACCCATTATGTGTGTGTCCACTCTAGCCATGTTAACTAAAGTCCGCTTGAGATCATTACAACAGAAGCGGGGAAAACTGTTAAGAACCATTTTACTTACACTTCTCTTCTTCCTCTTATTTGATTTTCCAATTAATGCCATTTACAGTCTTTCCTTTTTAAAACAACAATATCTTTATGTCCAGACATATGCATTTGTATGTTTGAATATAAATAGTGCTGTTAACCCCTTGATCTATTATTTGGTAGGAAGAGGAAACAGAGGAAGATCCAGAAAGAGATTAAGTACAGTACTTGAGAAACTTTTCAAGGAGGAGGAAGACTGTAGAGAAAATCAGGAAACTTCAAATGAAACTCGATTATAAGGATTCTTTGACAGGGAAGTTAGTCTTTCATAAACTCTAGGTAAACTTAGGCCAGGGGTGCTCATTAGGTAGCTCGGGAGCTACTAGTAGATCTTCGGCCCTCTTCCAGGTGATCTTCGGGCCTCACCAGCTGGATGGGGTGCTCCTGCCATGTGCGCGCACACCCTGCGCGCACGCGCGCTCCTGCTGCTGGCTTCCGCTCTCGTGGTGCTTCTTTCACCTGCGGGGCATTGCAGGAAGAAGGAAGCACGAGGCAGGGCCTCTGGAGGGAGCGCCCTGCCTCTCTCTTGTCCAGAAGCAGCTTGCAACCTCCGTTGCCGGTGAGACAGGCAGGGCGGAGCACTCCCTCTGGATGCCCCGCCTTGTGCTTTCTCCTTCCTGCAATGCCCCGCAGGTGGAAGATGCACTGCGCGGGAGGAAAACAGCAGCAGGAGCCCACGCAGTGGCAAGAGCGTGCGGCGACGGGAGTGCGCGGGAGCGCACGGCGGCGGGGGCAGGTTAGGGTTCCCATATGTCCCTTATTCTAAGGGACGTCCCTTATTTTGGCTCTAAAATTTGTGTCCCTTATTTTCAGGCCCTGCCTCTTATTTTTGACTAGCAGGACAGGACTGGGCGGGGTTGACCAGAGGAAGGTGTGTGCTGTGGTTTCCACGGCAATACCTGCCTGGGGATTCCAACTCGCAGGGCAGCCTGCATCCCCGTTGGAAGGAAGGGGTGATACAGGACTTTTTCAAAGTACAGTAGACTAATTAACCATTACCCAAGGGGAATGTTGGATCATGATAGTTTCTGGTTGCTTGAGAGTTACTCTTAAAATAGGCCTAGCTGTGCATCCCAATACTATACAATGCTGTGTATCCCATACTATACTATACCATTAACTATTGACATAACAATCATGAAAATGTACTGTCTTATAAAATTTATTTTATTTTAATGTTTAGACAGTGCACTTTTAAAGTCAGCAAAGTCAAGTACTAAATACAGATGGAGAAAATTAGGTAGTTCTAATAATGTTTTTTCTGCATGACAAAGCATGCAGAAACATACCATGTACTGTTAAGAGGGTATAAGTCAGTTTCTTTTCTGTTAATAAAACTATTTCTACCTAATGTTTGAGTTTCAAATTTTTAATGAAGTGTCCCTTATTTTTGTGAAAAATCCCGTAAATGTCCCTTATTTCTTATATCAAAAAATGGCAACCCTAGGGCAGGTAGATCTTTTGGACTTGGTTGCTTTAAGAGTAGCTCGCATGCTGAAAAAGTGCAAGCAGCCCTGACTTAGGCTATATCATAAGGTGAAGCAGCTCATTGGAAAAAAGAGTAACATTGGGCAAAGTAGAGGCAAAGATGAAGTACTTTAGCCAAATAATGAGAAGTCAGGAAAGCTTGGAGAAGACAATGATGCTGGGGGGAAAGGAAGGAAAAAGGAAGAGGGGCCGATCAAGGGCAACATGGATGGATGGTATCCTTGAAGTGACTGGCTTGACTCTAAAGGAACTGGGGGTTGCCACAGCCAACCGGGGGCTCTGGCATGGGCTGGTCCATGGGATCATGAAGAGTCCAAAGCTACTGAATGAATAAACATTAACAAGAAGACAGCAGGAAAAAGAAGAAGTCCTCATTAAAGGCAGATTGATTAAATGAAGCAAACTACTGAGCTGAATTTGCAAAACTTGAGTTGATGACTTGTGCTCTCTGAGGTCTTTCATTCATTGAGTTGCCATTAGTTAAAGTCAACTTGATGTCACATAAGAACAATGTGTGTGTGTGTATCTCAATGGCATTCAAAACTAGGTGTTAGAAATAAAATTATGCCACTATCTACTCATATCTATGTGCACTTCTACATAGATTCAGACTCTAGATATCTGAATCTGCTATACTTTCTTTGCTCAGCCTAGTTTTGTCTTTTTTCCTAAAAGGGTTTTTCTTTTCCTTTTCTCCCTGGGTTGTAGCCCAGATTTCAAGTCAGTGGTGGGGAGTTGTGTGTATTTTGTTTATTATATGTACTTTACTACTTTTAAAACCTTAATAAAAATTCATTTGAAAAAAAAACTTTGGTGTTAGAAATTAAGTGATTTACAAAATAATATGTCAATTCTTGAAATGCAACATAGCACCCAAAATATTGAAAATACATTATAAAAACATGTTTAATTGTTACATGCATTTTTGTAATAGTTTTAAATGCTCTTTATATAAAATGTGTTTTGTCTTCATTTACAATTTCCTCTTGATAAAGGTACTACACACACACACACACAAGAGGGGAGCAGTGGAATACACTTTAGTATTGTGACAATCTTTACTATCTTTGTAATATGAGAGAAAACAGCCACAACATTTTGGGGGCAATTAATATTTCAAAGAATCATAGAAAAATAGAATTGTGAGAGACTGCAAGGGGCATCCACTCCAGCTCGACTCTGCCTTACAGGAATGCAATATCTAAGCATCTTCTACCTTCTGAGAGGGAGACTCCACCATACTTAGAGGTGACATAATCCACTCTCAACCAATAAGTTTTTCTTTATGCTTAGGGAAAATCTTTTCCTGCAGTTTGAATCCATTATTCTTTATCCTTGAGCTCATCCAAGTGCCAAATGTCAAATCAGCCACACAATAATTTTGACTAATGCCCATGGCCACTGCAGATGCAGGAATGAATCCTGACAATCCAGTATTAACCTTGTTCAGAGTTGCCAGATAGCTACTGTAGCTTTACAATACTGCTTCCATTCTTGTTGTTTCAGGCCATGTAAAATCCAGATTATCTGCTTTGAACTGGATTATATGTCAGTGTAGACTCATATAATCCAGTTCAAAGCAGATGATGTGGATTATCTGCTTTGATAATCTGGTCTGTATGGCAGTGTATAATGGGCCTCAATGGCCAGCGGATGTGACATGTCTGGTGTATGTTACTCATTGTCTGGAGTTGCATTGACAGGGAAACCAGAGCACTATGTTTAATCCAGTTGAGACTCAGAATTGAAAGACTCAATGTAGTTGGATAAACTTGGAAATCTGTTTTATAAGGACCCAATCTGAAGACAAAAATAAACCTCACTGTCTGGTTTTTCACCAGACACAAGTGAAAGTAAATAAAAAGGCTTCACTTCAGCCTAAATAAGGATAGTTCAATAAGTGAAACAGAAAGTACAGTCCTGATGGTAATGCACTGTCTTCTAGCAAACATAAATAATTCTGGTGAAACAAACATTTTCACATCAGACAGAAACTAGAGTCAATAGTCAAGAGCCTTCAGCAAGGACCAACGCTGGAACTGAGGCATGGTGCTTGGGAGAGGAACTCCCCTGAAGTAAGTCAGTTACCGTCAGTACTGGCTTTGCTGCTGATTTATAGCCCTGAGCTCCCAGCACAGTTGTCTCTCTAGAGCAGTGTTTCCCAACCGCTGTGATGCGGCAGAGTAGTGTGTCATGACGGACCTCCTGCTGTGCTGCGAGAAAAGCTCTCTGCCCCCCTTCCTTCCCCCTTCCTCCTGAACTCCTACTGCTTAGGGGAGGAGGAGGAAGGACCAGGCGGTGGTGAAGAAAAAGAAGAAGGGGCTGGGGCGCCGCCTCCTTTGGCCATTTCCCCAGCCAGCCTCCAATCCGCCATGACTCCCAACCCTCGCTCGTTGAAGCCGCACAGAGGAGGACCCCAACCACTGAAGCCTGTCCACCACTCATGCTCCTTCTCCTCGTGGCTTCAGCTTCAGCTGTGGGATAGCTGAAGCTGGGGGGAAAGGGTGGGGCATGGCTCCGCCTGGCTCTGCCCCCTTCCCCCAGCTTCATCTCTCTCCCAGCACAGCTGTCTCTCTAGAGCAGTGTTTCCCAACCGCTGTGATGCGGCACAGTAGTGTGCCGTGACGAACCTCCTGCTGTGCCGCAAGAAAAGCTCTCTGCCCCCCTTCCTTCCCCCTTCCTCCGGCTGAACCCCTGCTGCTTGGAGGAGGAGGAGGAAGGGCCAGGCAGTAGCAAAGAAAAAGAAGAAGGGGCCGGGGCGCCACCTCCTTTGCCCGTTTCCCCAGCGAGCCTCCAATCCAACATGACTCCCGCCCCTCACTCGTTGAAGCCGCAAATAGGAGGAGCCCCACCCACTGAAGCCTGTCCACCACTCATGCTCCTCCTCCACGCGGCTTCAGCTTCAGCTGTGAGAGAGCTGAAGCTGGGGAAGGGGCATGGCATGGCCTGGCTCCGCCCCCTTCCCCCGGCTTCAACTTTCCCACAGCTTCTCCAGTCTTGAGGTGACAGTGCCAAGCCAGCATTGCACTGGCTCTGCCACCGCTGGCTTAGCATTACCCCCTCAAGGCTGGAGATGCTCTGGGAGAGCTGAAGCTGGGGGAGTGGCGGGGCATGGTGCGTCCTGGCTACGCCCCCTCCCCCAACTTCAGCTCTCTCACAGCTTCTCCAGCCTTGAGGGGACAGTGCCAAGCCAGCATTATGCTGGCTCTGCCACCGCTGGCTTGGCACTGCCCCCTCAAGGCTGGAGAAGCTCTGGGAGAGCTGAAGCCGGGGGAGGGGGAGGGGCATGGCATGGCCTGCCTCCCCCCCTTCCCTGGCTTTGGCACTCCCAGCAGCTGCTCCCAGCAGGCCACCATCCCCCAGCCATTCTTTACTGTGTTAGAGTGTCATTTTGTGTCATTTTGGTTGGTGGTGTGCCCCTGGATTTTTTTAAATGTTAAAAGTGTGCCGTGGCTCAAAAAAGGTTGGGAAACACTGCTCTAGAGCATGGTCTGATTGCTCAGAGTTTTCCCTGCTAGCGTAGCAGATCTTCCTCTGCCTTCTTTCTCTCTTCTTTTCTGAAATGTGGGTATTTGTGATATATCTGCCACCTCTTCCTCACAACTTAGACCCAAATCCCCAAGTGCTGTTTCTTCATCCACCTGTCCTTCTCCCTCAGAATCGGAAGATTAGTCCACAACACTCATGGGAGATATTTTCTTTGGCTTCACATAAAGTAGGAGAGAGATGGGAACAGACATAAAAAGTTATAGAAAGTAAAAACAAGAATAGAAGAGAAAAATCATGGCTGTGCCTCTAGGGTCTTACTTGACTACTAGGCTTGTGCATAATGTCATTTTTAATTCATATTTCAGATCAAATTCATTAAATTTGTACATATGAATCTATATTAGAAATATGCAAGAAAGGTGGGGGGGGGAGGTTAGAAATTGAAACACCAATAATTTTCATTAAGATTCTGTAATATTCAGATGCAACTTTGGAAAACCAATAAAATCAAGTGTTTTAAAAACCAATCCTGTTTTTCTTTGGTGCATTCACCCTAAGGAAGGTACTGGGGGTGGGACTAAAGTTAATTGGCGGGAGACTCAGAACACAGACATCTTAAATGTAACATGTGAAGGTGAGGCCCCTTTATGGTGGAGAATGCAAAAGGCCCTGCCCTAAATTACATTTCTCAGAATGCAATACTCAGCATATGAAGGACCCAATGAAGGCTGCAGCAGTTAGCCCTTTGGAGTTAGTTAAATAATAATTAAATTATTAAATTGGCAAAGATGACTTAAGTAAGTAAGTAATAGTATACATTTGTGCTAAGTTGAAGTTATGTGATTGTGTGTCATAAAGACAGGCAGACATTCAAGGGAATTGCTGTTGTCACAATTGTTTGGGGGGGGGGGGATTGTTTGCATCTAAACTTTTTAAAATCCCCCAAAATCTGTAGATGTGTGAATCTTTGAAACTTCTGGAAGTTGATGCCCTGGTTATCTTGTGCATTGTATATAAAACTCAAGTAGATAGATCCTGTAGTTGTTGTTGGTGGGGTTTTTTTTTTTAAAAAAGTTGTTTATAAGGACTATGAAAATTCCCGCAAAATTTGTGGATAAGTGAAATTTTCTGAAATTTGGTAGGCTAACAGTGGTAAATGTATTCTACCATTTTTGCAAGTTGCGCTCCAATAGCTTTAAAAGTGAGGGAAAAGAGAGCCCCTGAATTTTCCCCAATTATAGTAATTATTGCAATTATTATAATGAAATAGTAACAAAATTATAGTAATGAATTTTTTCACAAGCTATACTTTAAAAGCACTTTAGAAATTAAGCACCAGCACCCCCAGTGCACATCCCTACTGACTACACCTCTCCCATGATCTTGAATATTTAATTGTCCATTTAGTATGGCTGCTGAAAACAAAAGTCACCCAACAAGGCCAAATGGTGTTTTTAAACCCATTAGGGAATGAATTTCAGCACATCTAAGTATGCTGGAGATAGTTTCATGAAGCAGTAAGAGCTGGTCCCTCCATTTATGTGCAAATCCAAGTGATGTCCAACCTTTTAACTGGCCTGGGACAATAAAGAGGATACTTTTATCTGAAAGCACTTCATGAAAATAGAACAAAGTGATCAGATAACAAGTGCAGATAGAGAACTTTGCCTATAGTCCTCAAAAATGTAATAGAGCAGGGGTGGAGGAGAAGATAACACGAGACTGAGATTATCACAGCAGCCAGTGGACATAAAGTGGCTTGTGTCCATTGCTTATTGCCTGGAGTAAGCAAGGAATGTATCAAAAGAGGTTAACAAGCTCGCATGAGTGTATCAAAGAACATAAACAAAATCCCCGCAGTATGCATCAAATGAAATTATTGTATTAGTACACATAAGGTGGCACTATATACGTAGAATGATTCAAAACACAAACAGTGAAGGCGGAAGCGTTCCCTCGTCTCTCACATAAACAGAGTCATATAGCATAGTATAAACAATCAATCACACAGTTGTAACATATGCTTGTGGTACAATAGGCAAACCTCCGTGAATAACTGGAGGCAGTCCTGGAGAGGCGATAGTCCAAGGAGGGGTCCGCCGCAATGCCCAGCGGCTCGAAGAAAAGCCGTGGCGAGGAACTGTGGCTATATTGCCTGGAGTGACATTACATGGAGCAACAAGGTGATCATGGAAGGAAGGTGGGAGAGAAGGGGTGATTTTTCCTACTAGGGTAAGTGGTAAGTCATAGACATTTGTGTTGTGTCCAAGGGCATTCAGGACTAGGGCTGAACTTTGCCCATTTTTATTTTATTCATCCATTTATTTATTTATTTATTATTTTGATTTCTAGACTGCTCCCTCTCGAAGCTCGGGATGGTTTACAGCAATATAAAACACAAGACAATAATAAAAACACAGTAAATCTAAAATCTCTACTTCTTAATACAGTTATAGTTAAGGCTAAAAGCAAAGGTGTTACAACTTGCTCAAGTGGGAAACGCTTGGCAAAAGAGGACCGTTTTACACGCCCTTCGAAAGGCAGCTAGTTCTCTGACTCCTCGCACTTCCTCAGGCAGAGCATTCCACAGTGTTGGCGCCACCACCGAAAATGCTCTTTGCCTGGTTGAGGACAGATGGTATGTTCGGACGGATGGGACACTAAGAAAATTTTGTTCTTCAGATTGTACTGATCTCTGGGGAACATGTGGGGAGAGGTGGTCCCTCAAGTACACAGGCCCCAGACCATACAAGGCCTTAAAGGTTAAAACCAGCACATTTCAGTCTCTGCCTTTTCATTTCATTTTAAAACTCATTGTGGAGAGTTGTAAAGTGTATAACTAGTTGTGTAGGTTTTTTGTAGTCTTTCAATGTACACGTTTTATAAGTTTTTAACAGTTTTGCTCTTTTAAATTTGGGGGGGGGTGTCCTGATTGTGGGGGAAGGGGTGTAGTTGTGGCGTCCCACCCAGAGCCTGAAAAAATTGCTTTAAGAAATGGATAAAGTTCTATAGGCCCTGGGGGTAGCGTTCTAGCCTTCCCATAAAAAGAAAACCTGGAGAGTCTTTGAGAAAGGAATACTGGACCCAAAAGGGGTGAACTCAAACAACTTTATTTAGTTACAATCAGTGAAACTGATGGCCCAAAAAGCTTGTAGTTGGTTACTAGGAAAAGTCCTTTAAGAAAAGGGATTGCGTCCACTTGCCTTTTGCAGAGTGAAGGTGCCTTTCTTTAGTTCCAGGATTCCTTTGTTGCTCCCAAATGGTCCTCTGGCACACAAAGTCCTTGGTCCCCAAAAATACAGTCTATGTTGAAGGGCTGGCTCGTCCTATTACTGCATTCCTTGGTTGAGAGCGTTGGGTTGGCTATACGTGGACAAAGATGCGTTGTCTAAGCGAGAGCTTTAGATTTCCGTGTTGCTTCATCCATGTGCTGGGTTGGAATGGAGGCAGAAAGGAAGTCCTGCCTCTCAGGAAAATAATAATAATAATAAAACTTTATTTATAACCCACATCTATCTCCCCGGAGGGGACTCGGAGTGGCTTACATGGGGCCATGCCCAAACAGCACATCACAAAATCAACCACATTAAAAATCAATAAACATAATAAAAGCAATAACCACAATAAAATACATTTAAAAAGAACACAACAGCACAGCACAGGTGAATCTAAAATAAAACGACAGGGCAGGCCACATGGGCATATAGAATGTTTAAAACTCGGGGGAGATAAGTGGAGTAGGATCGAATCATAAAAATTACAAAGGGGGGAAAAGGTCTCGCAGAGGGCATTTGAGGGGCAAAATCTCTGAAGGCCAAATGGAAGAACCAAGTTTTTAGTTGTTTTCTAAAGGATTCTAGTGAGGGGGCATTTCTAATCTCAGGAAGGGGAGGAGTTCAGGGTGGTGATGTCAGGTTTGGAGCCAAAACACAGCTCCTCCCATACATGGTAGAACAATAAAACAAAGGCCCATGCAGGAAAAGGCCAAACCAGGTACTGAAGGAGATTCATTGAGTTACAGAAGAAACGTCAGGAGAGAATGCTACCCAGGCATAGGCATAGAGAAGAAGGCAGAGTTAGCAATAATCTGCCCAGAGACAGCAGAGTCAGAGCATGTGCAAGAATGCAAAAGATAAGAAACATTGTATCTCCAAGAATGAAGCATGGACAGTCCGTGTTACATTATGATAGGCTGCAATTTTAGCTGCGACATAACTTTTAACCAATAATAAGATTTTGGGCAACCATAAGTTGAACCCTGATGCTTGTATAAATATGTGCCCCAAAAGGGGGGAGGGGCTGCCCACTTGAAGCACCATGTTGTGCCGGGACGGACCCGCAGCTGTGGAAACAAAGTAAACTGAGCTTTCTGAGAAATCCTGTTGCCTGTCTCCTACTTCTACTGCGTCTGCACGAGCAGCCTGCCTTGTGGGAGTATGGTAATCTGCTACATTTCTGGTGACCCCGACATGATCTGATTTATGAGACAGACCGTGAAGCGGAGACAGATCCTGTTGGCAGGATGGCCTCAACTCGTCAGCGAGAACTGGAGGTGAGCACCGTGAGTCGAGACAGGGCCCTAACAAAGACCGGTTGTGGCCTTCACCTCTTTGTCAGCGCTGAACGACCCTGAGTGCCACAACAGATTTGGGTTGCCAGAAAAGCCAGTTCGGAGGATTGCGCAAAGGAAAGTCCGGGGGCGAGGGTGTCCCGAGTCTACAGAAATCCGGCGAGTATTAAGTGGTCAAGTAAGACACTAGGTAACACACACTGGTACCAGGGGGAGGAATACATTAAGCACCCCGAAATGGGAGGAAAAGGCTAAAAGGGGATGCCCTTGCAATGCCTAGTATAACCCGACTGGCCAGGGAGGGTAAAGGGAAGGGGTTGCCCCCTTTGACCCAAGTTTAATTGCGTAGAAGTTCAAGAAGGGGTGACCCAACTTGAAATTACAGAGCTGGGGGGAAAATTGCCCATCTAGCCTCTGAGTTATGTGCACAAAAAAAAGATATGATTACCGGTAGAGCCAAAAAGAAAAGGTAGGGGAAAGATCCCAAATTCCCCGAAAGAGACGACTCTGAGGCTGTTCCACAGAGTCGGATGATGCCCCTTAGTAAAAAAAACAAAACAAAAGAAAACTCCCTTGTCTCTAAAAATTCAAACAGCTAGAGACAAGGAGGAGGGGGGCAGCTGTGTATGTCTGTGTTGCAACAAGTCCAGAGAGAGAGAGAGAGAGAGAGAGAGAGAGAGAGAGAGAGAGAGAGAGAGAGAGAGCAGCCTGCCTTGTGGGAGTATTACCTACAGTACATAATACAGATACAAAACAAACCCTATGGGGGCATAATAGTAGTAGTAGTACTATTAGTAGTAGTCATCATCATCATACTTCCAGTCAAACATTGGCCAAAGCGATCATCTAGAATCCAGATTTCTGAATTCATGTCATTGATGGAAACTGGAAGTGAAAAGATGGTTCAGTGCTATCAATGGAATCCCTTGGTTCTATACTGGAAGGCAGTGTCTATTGAATGTTGAATGTGCACCATGACAATATCATAGCAATTCTTTCTGCATGTATTATTGGACTAATTTTCAAATTGCTTCTAATGCCAGGCAAGGCTTTGAAGCACTTGATGATATAAACTGCACATTTATCTTCTGTTTTAAACTTTACTGGCACACTAAAGAGTTCAGGAAGTGCAAGACACAGGAAACTTATCATCCAGAAGTTTCATCATTTTATTAAGCTGGTGCCCTACCTTTGCTGAGCTACACATACCATTTCTTAGAAATTTCTTATCTGATGGTGTTTCATCATTACTTGATACAGAATGCAGATCACTATGATTTCCATGGTCTAGACAGAGAACATCTGAAGCATTCTTGTATGCACTTGGAAGCAAACAAATGTGATTGAGTAAAGGTAAGACATTGTGTACATTGATTGCTTTCATGATGCTGAATTTTTCTTTTCCATCCAACTTCCTTCACATTCCCAGCAAAATACTTCTGAATTCTTGAGAATTTTGCTTAAGCATTTTGGCCCAAACTTTATTGTAATTATACTATATCACATTCGACTTTCATTTTCCACAATCTATTCCATTTTTCCTGTCTGACACTTTTGAATGCTTTATAACACAGAGTGGTATTGGATTGATTCAGCTCCTGCCCTAAGGGGCCACTTTAGTCCACAAATGGTAATGCAGTAGGGCATGATGGGGCCACCATTTCAAGTGACTGATAAATAGATAGACATGGACACTTACTCAGGCAGGAGTGAAATTTGTTGTGAGTGGAAGAGTGTGATTTCTTCTCTCCACAAAAGTCTGCTACACTTCAAAAGTTAACTAGATATCCATCCTTTAAATGGAATGTATATAATTCAATGTAGTTCTAATAATTTTGTCTCATCTTTCTATCAAGATGGGATCCAAAAACTCTGTAAAGTGTTCTATCTCTCTAAAAGTTTCTATACAAATTATTCACGAAGGAGTGGCATTGCACAATGTCTTAGACTATTTGTCATTAACATTGTTTCCTTTTCTATGATCATGCTTCAAACTTCTATTAATTCCATCAGTTCATTTTATTTTTACCTTTTTAATGAAGTATTTTCTCTCTCAACCTTTCCACCATGTAGTTGCACATATTTGGAGGGCCATAAGTATTCGTTTCTGCCTTCAAGGAATCACTTGTCTATATTGGCCAAAAAAAACCCATACTCATTGTGAATAGACCTTTTGCTGCTGAAACACAACAGCTTCTGGCAAGTATTACAGGTTTTTGTCGTTATTGTTTTGTTTTTGTTTTTTTGTTGGCAGATATTTTACAGTTTTTTGGTGAGTGTCACAGGTTTTATTAGTTTGGTCTATTGTTTTTGTTTGTTTTGTTTTGCTTTATTTTATTTTTGTTTGATATTTGTCTTACATTAAAGTGACTTCTACAAGTTTTCTGTAAAGCTTTTGATACAAAGTGCAGAGTATCCAATGATTTCAGAGCAACTTAACAATGGATCTAGTCCAATTCAGTTTGATGATCTGTCCAGACTGGATACTAGCCCTTCCCCTTACTCATTTTGCTATTTCCACTTCTCCTAGCTCACCACAGATCTCCCTCCAAGGTCCTGGCTGTTGCTGGCACCTCTGTTGATGTCAGGAGCAGGATGACCAGCAGCAAATCAATCAAATCAATCAAGATCCTTATTATTGCTGGTCTCACAGATGTCCATACCTGACATCATCAAAGGCACACATGATGGATAGTAATTCTGAAAAATCTGCATGACTGACTATGATGGGGTGTGGCATGAAAGAAATGTGATGCAAGATGTCCCACCAGAATGGATTTGCTCCTGGCCATCTTAACAAGGAGCCTGTTCTAAAGTAGATGCACATTGAGCTAATTTTCTCATTGTAAATGAACCCTGGGGCTATAATTTTGTTTATTCCCTAATACAGAATGGGAAAACAAGTAGGCAGATTGGGAGATACCACAACTGGTGGCATGACCATGTTATTGAAGAGAAGGATGGTACAGTACATTATGTGGACCTGAATTAAGAGACCCGCAAAACAGCTTTATGAGGTTTTTTGTTGGGAGATGCTGCAAGAGTCATAAGACATCACCTTCTGAAAAAAGTCTGGTACATGTTTTATGAAATGTGAGTTTCCAACATCACATCTAAAATTCTGATAAAATAGCAAATAGCATGCCAGAAAAGTTTAGTGTTAGTAGCATGATTCACCATTTCAAAGGCTGGGGTCCAAAATGCTCTATATTGGGGTCCAAAATGTTCTAAGAGACCACATCAGTGCTGGATTTTCCCCATATTCTTTTCAGATCTATTTCCTTTTCTATCTACATTTTGAATATCGCCCTTGCTGACTTTGGTATGCTCCCAATGCACATTATGTTTAATATAGAGAGAATTTTGCTATATTTCTTACAGGAAAAATGTATTACTGTAAGAAGGGTAAAACATAATGAAAATCTCACCTGTGCACACAGAACTGAAAATTAATTGTTCTGCTCTCATTCTCCTCTCTTGTAGGAGTGCCTACTACAAAATAGGCATCTATGTTGATCAATTCCAGCCAGTCATTGACATCTTTCTTGAGTCCTGGGATGGAAAATAATACAACCGAGAATATCAAGAAATATGCACAATCAGGCTTAATAGTCATTATACCAAGAACCCTTGGTCTTCTTATCTGCCTTACTGGATTTGTAGGGAATGGAATTGTCATTTGGCTCCTTGGCTTTCGAATTAAGAGGAATCCCTTCACCATCTACATTTTGAACCTCTCCATTGCTGACTTTGGTGTGCTTATAGGCCAAGTTATTTTTAATATAGAGAAAATTTTGATATATGTTGATCTTATCAAATATTCTCGCATTTTAAATACCATGTCACGAGCAATTGTTTTTTTCACATTTTTCAGTAGTCATTTGCTACTGACAGTCATCAGCATTGACAGGTGTGTGATTCTTTACTTCCCACTTTGGCATCGATGCCACCGTCCACCACATTTGTCCACTGCTGTGTGTACCATTATTTGGATCTTTACCTTTTTAATCTCTGCTATAGACACCACTCTCACATTCAATCATTTGCAATTCCGTTTGCGGCATTATGTATTTTTCTCGAATGTTCTGCTTTTCATGCCCATCATGTGTGTGTCCACTTTAGCCATGTTAATTAAAGTCTGTTTGAGGTCATCACAACAGAAGCGGGGGAAAGTGTTAAGAGCTATTTTACTTACCCTTATCTTCTTCCTCCTCTTTACCTCTCCAGTTAATGTCATTCATAGTCTTTCTGTTTTTCAGAAACAGAATTATAATAATTATGTATATGCCTACCTATGTGCTTCTCTAAACAGTTCCATCAACCCTGTGATCTATTACTGGGTAGGAAGAGATAAAAGGAGGAGATCAAGCAAGAAAATAAATAACGTACTTGAGAAGTTTTTCAAGGAAGAAGAAGACTATAGAGAGGAACAAGACATCTCAACCAAGACACAGGACAGACCTGTACCGACCAGGATGGAACTGGTAGAGGATTGCTGTAGGCTTTAAAGTCACCAGATATGTTTTCCTTTCCTTGAGGTTATGCATTTTTGCCTCATATCCAGAACAATAATGTTGTGGATAATAGAAACAGGATTTTGTGGATAGTGAAATTGGTTTCTTTTAATTTTTCTTATTACAACTATATAATGCAGAGTAAAATATAAAAAAGATGAACAGGCAACATAATAACAAATTATATTCACAGCAATCATGAGATGCACATTCCTAGACATCCAACTCCTTCATATTTGAATTATTTGACAAAATGAATTTATCATTAGTTAAGATCATGAAAACCCAGCCAGCACCCCTAATTTTTGCTATATGAATATTGATTAATTATACCTTAAAGGCTTGGGTATCACTATGCCATCCCCATGTTGACACCATTTGGCCCCAGTTTATAAAGGGTTTTTTTTTGCAGGTGATGGTTGTGCATGACAAAAATCTTCCAGTTATTGATGCATTTTCACTGATTGCTCTTTTTGGTCATCACTATGACCACTGGATTCTGAGGCCTCTGTGGGGACTCCTTTTGCTCTCTCCTACATCCAAGGAAATAAATAGCAACTGGAGTATTTTAACCCATCAGTTTTTTTTAAAAAAAACTAACATAGCTCCTTTAGCTGGGGAGCCATTGAAAAGGGAAAGCTTCACTGGCTTCAATGCGAAGTTGGCCAAGTGGAACAAATTCCTGGGATATACATGGCTAAGGGCTAGATTGAGCTCCAAAAATGGTCCACCCTGGCCTCACATTGGGAGACATGGAGGTGCACTATCCACAATGCTGCTGCCTCTTTAGAAAAGACACGCCAAACAAGTCTCGAAGAGAAACGACAACACAGAAAGAACCGTAACTTGGAAACAACTTCACCCAAGGAGACTTTCTGCTGTGCTTTCTGCAACTGGATTTGCCTATCTCGGATTGGCCTTTTTAGTCATCAACGCGCTTGTGAAAAGCATGGGATGAGTCCTTCCTAAGAATCTTTGTTCGTGAAGTAATGCCACACACACACACACACACACACACACACATACTTATTTTGAAAGTCTGGTGATTGTCAAATCATGGTTATAAATATGTACTGTATATGAAATATATTTTTTTATCCTTATTAAGTTTTGTGGTCTCATAGTTTCAATGTTCAAACATTCCCCTTTGCTGCTGTAGGGGGAATATTGTAGAAGATCTTTAGATGTCTAGAAGATAGGTTTAGTGTGTCACAATTGTTCTGTCCATTCTCTTAAAATACCCTTTTAAGGACTATTTTGTTGTACATATAAGTCAGAGCTAATTAAAAAGATATGGTATTGGAGTTCAAGAGGATGCCTACCCAAACTTGGAAGTGGACTGAAACACTAACAGTAGAAAATAGAATTAGAATTTATTGCAGTGTAGGCAAACCTCTACCTTTTTTTAGGGGGGGGGGTCAAATCCCCCAAATGTTTCAGGTTTAAAAAAAACCTGGTTTACTTGTGAATTTTAACCAGGGTTTTTCTTGACCTGAACATTAGAAGGGGCAGTTTTAAACTACCACAGTTGGACAACAAACATCCAAGAAAATGCATTAAACAAAGTCCTTAATGCACATCAGTGCTCTGAGGTTTGTGTCATTGTTCTTTTCCCAATATATTTTTCTCCTGATTGTTTATCATTATTGTTTATAATGTTTATCATTTTGATTGTAACCGTCAAATGTCAATAAATAAACTGGGGGGAAAGCAGTTCAGGTCTGTTCACATCCTTTTCATGGTTGTAGTTATGACTTGAGGTTATTAATTTTAGCATTTTAGTTACAGTAGTGGGTGAATGGAGTGATAGGGAGAAAATCAAATTTTATTTAAACACATGAATACAAGCAATGCCTGGGTTTACTGGTCTTTGGGGGTCTTTGGTGGGGGGGGACTCTTCCAGGAAATAATTCTCTCTGCAGGATCTTGCAGGCTAAAGGTTTTTAAAATGGACAATTATTATTATTATTATTATTATTATATTCAAACTTCTATCACCGCCACTCCCCGAGGGCTCGGAGCGGTTCACAAGTCTGGCATAACAAAACAATGAGGGACAGACATACACTACAACATCAAAGAAGGGAGAGAAAAGAAGGACAGGGATAGGCAATAGGACTGTGGCCATAGGGTGGACCTAAGCAGGCACCACCTTGCCATCAAAAGGAGGGAGCATGGGAGGTCTCAAGGAGATCTCTCGTAACTGGCCACAGGTGAATCGGGTGGCCTGGCTTCCTCTGTCCAAAGGTCTGACAGGAAGGATCCGACCTGCTAAGGGAATGCCTGTCTCCAACTTCGGACATGTCCGGTGGAGCTCTTGCTGCTTGAGGCTCGAGCTCCAAAAAGTTCTAGAGCGAAACGATCTCTGGAACTTGGGCTCGATTGGGGTGGACTTCCTCTCTCTCAGACAGTTGGCAGGGCATGTAATAGGTCCAAGGGGTCGGCGGCCTCGGCAAAGGGGCGACCCCCGTAGCTGGTCTATGGTGGGGCCAGGGGGAGGGGATCTGCTGATCCTTGACTTCTGGTGTCGATTCCTCCGGTGGCATCGTTTCCTCCAGTGGCCAGTCGCAGCTATGGGGGCTGCTGGCAGTTGGCAGGCTCAGCGCCGAGGTCGTTCCCCGGGCGCCCTTGCTAGGACCCCAGAGACATCCAACACCTCCTTCGGGGATCCCGACAGCGGCGGCCGCCCCAGCCTGACAGTCAGAGAACATACAAAAGTAAAATAAATCAAGTTAAAAAAAGTTGATTTTTAAAACAAAAGCAAAGTTTTTATCGAGAAGGCAGAAAAATAAATCAGTTGAAACCCAACACAATGTAGACTTTGTTCAATACAAGCTGTCTCTGAAACTGCATTATATGATGGTGTAGATGGATCCTTTCCTGCAACTTTGCTTAATGAGAATGAAAGGCCTTGACTTATGCTGCTGTGTTCATTGACAGTGTGCATTTTATAGCTGCCACAGTTTCAAGTTAGTTGGAAGTGGAAATAGCCAGTGGAGATGCGCCCATAGTTTCCATATATCTCAGATATAGCACACATTTGAGACTGAAAAGAAAGATTTTCTTTAGTGTTGTGCATTCTTCTTCCAGATGGATATCAGAAGCAAGTGATGAGATTATATTCAAGGAATGTTTACTGCGAACAAGCAAACATCTTTTTTTCTAGAATTTTGGCATATTCCACTGAAACATTTGGAGAAGGGGATTAAATGTGCTACCTTTCTTTCTACCATTTGGAGAAGGGAAGGATCACAGGATGGAAGCTTTTATAAATACACCAATATATGCTGCATCTCTGGGCTATGAAATATTTGACTTTTAGCTGATTCATTTATATACTGCCCCACCAGGTGTGTGTGGATATGATTGCTGTGATTCTTCTCACAAGGCTTTGAGCACAAACAAAATTTTCCAAAAGGATCTCTGACAGAATGTTCAAAACATCTGTAGTAGTTCATTGCCATGTTTTGACTAACATTATCTGTGAATTATCTTCGGTTCCACTTTGTGGAGAAAGAACATAAATGCAGGAAATATATAAGGAAAGATATGATAATCTCAACAGTGTGTGTGTTTCTTTTTTGATACTATTTTGTGAATGTGCTGCGATATGTTCAGGGAGTATAACAAGAGACCATGAAGTTATTCAACCATTGCACAAAGCATGGACTTTAAGGAATGAAATGGAGAATTCCTAGTGATCCTCATGTACCGGAGGAAAACGAACATTCTGCCCAGTCAATTCAAAACTCAAAACTGAGATTTTGGAAGAAAGACAGAATCAGCTCTTTGGGAATTTTTTGCTGAAAGATTTTGCCTCTTATTGGAAATGAATATGTCTAGGAAGTACTTGTTCAATTCCTGCAATTGCAGATTCCTGCAATATAATCTTCATTATATCACACTCCAGCTTAAATTTTTGTTGATGTTCCAGTGAAACGCTGCACTTGGATACTCCAGATGATGTCCCATGTCCTGATGAAGCCTTATGGTAAAATGACTTTGTGCTGGCATTAGCCGTTCGTTAACCACAAGGCGCTTTATTGATGGACTTATATGAACTGTTTATTACTCTTCAAGATTTGATTTTCAACCAAAATATGGATATGGACTAATGAACTTGTATAAATATACAGATAAGCGCTTTGGGACAACTCCTCTGTGAGTATCCCCTGAGGAACTTTCCTCCTCTATTTTCAACGTTTAAACTTACCTGCGTGTAAGCTTTCCTGTGACGATGTATATGCACATTGTAATATGATTAATTTGTTATGGAGTGATTTTGAACTCTTAGAGATTATAATATTGATGTTAAATATATGATTAACTATTTGAGAGAAATCATTCATATTATTTGAGCACTTCGTGCTCACTTCTCTTTTGTGGTTTAGTCGTACGGGTACAGCCACCCCCTTGCTTTTGTGTTACGACTGGACTTAATATCAAGGGGAAACTGTTACCTTTATCTAATGAAGGGCAATGGCTTTTTAGCTTCTGCAACAGACCACTGATTTGTGGTTGTGTTCTACTAAGACTCCTAGATCACTTTTACATGTACTGCTTTCATCCATTCTATTAACTCTGCATTCTCCCTTTCTTTATTTTATATGTTTTATTACTTATTTGGCCTATGTAGTTTTCCTGTTGAAATTCATTTTATAAGTTTTGGTCTAATAAACTCTAATAAACTGTCACTGGATTATTTTGAAGATTTGTGTCTGTTTATCAATCCACCCATGAGAGGGGTGCAGTCAGAAAGAAATGCAGTGGGGCAAGAGATAAAGGGCTTAATATTCTAGCTCCGGTTGGTAAAATGGTGTAAAACCAGATGAACAATGATTGTTACAAGGGTGGATCTGGTTTGGAGATACAGGAGAGGAAATGTTGCCAGAGATAAGCCAGATCATATCAGGTGAAACAGGAAATGGACACAGGGGCTCTGAGGTAAGTGCATTGTGTGTCTCCCCTAAGTTTCCTAGTTCATTGTGAAAGGATTCTGGTAATTTGGGGAATCATATCCAGAAGTCCAAGATGGAGTGAGGCATCATTGGAAGGAAACTCAAAAGGGATCCATATGGTATATATGATATAGCACAAAATGGAATTAGCAATGCGGGCACATTGCATATCCCAATGTAGCTATGTCTCATAATTCATAATTTTATGGTCTACTTTTCAATAACATTGACGTGGTGAGCCTGGCAAGTTGAGTTTAAGGGACTCTGGGAGTTGCATTCCAAAAACATCTCCAAGGTCACAATACTGATATCAATCCAAGGAGTCCCACTGAATGAATAATGGTGTGCTTATTCAACCCTGCAATTAGTTTCATTCATTCAGTGTGTCTACTTCAGTTAAGACAAACCAATATGCTTCAAAGTTTGTCCCATAAAGACAAATTTGAGTTTGAAGGCATATGAAGAAAACTAATAAAACAGGACATAGAAAGGAAATAAAGACAAAGAGTTATAGAAATCAAAAATAAAGTGGAAGAGAAAAAAAACATGTATCTATCTCTCCAACCTTTCTTGCATTTCTCTTTTCCATGTAATTGAATATCTAATCTTCCACTTAGTATACTTGCAATCTCTTTCCTGCCGACAAAGGCACCTAAAAGGCCCAAATGTTGCATTTAAGCCCATTGGGGAATGAATGTAAGCACATTTTACTTGAAAAAGGAGCCAGGAAATAGTTTCATGGAGGAATATGAACCACTTCCTCCATTTATAAGCAAAAACAAATTTGAGTAGATTGTCAGATTTTTTTGATAATATTTTATTAATAATTGTATGTGCTATATAGTAAAGGAAAAGAACAGGAAGTTATCTAACCATTGTGCAAAATCAAGATTTTAAAACAAAATAATTATAATTATAATAATATAATCTCCCTCCTTCTGCTGAAGAAGATAAAAAGAATCATGCTCCTCCTGGAAGGTTCAGGCAAAAGGAACTTTGTTAATACATTTTGTCATTTTTACCAAACTAGGATGTTATTGGACTACAAGTATCCTGGTTTTCATCTCTGGATGTTAAGTGAAGGTGTTGAACAAAGGTGACAGCCAGGCAACCATAAAGGCTAAAATCAGTGGTCTCAGGTGTGTGCCGTTAGTCCCACAACACCAAGAAACCAAATTACGGGCAAAAGAAATAATTTTCCATCCCAGAACCTCTGCTTCAGATGATAATAATAAAAACAATGGAAATTTAAAATTGAAATTTGAAAAAGGAGACTGAGGGGCAGATTCTCGCAGCCCAAAAATAAACAATTAGAACAAATGCCATCAAAGCCAGAGTGAAAAAGTTGGCTACAGATTCCAAGTGTAGACATCAAGGAAGCAGATGAAACAATGGATCACATAATCAGCTGCCATAAGAAGATCGCACTGACGGACTGCAAGCAGAGGCATAATACTGTTGCTCAGATGATCCACTGGGATTTTTGTCACAAATACCATCAGCCTGTGACAAAGGATGGTGTTATCACAAGCCTGAAAAAGTTATGGAAAATGAACACGTCAAACTACTCTGGACTTCTGAATTCAGTCTGACAGAATTATGGAGCACAATACTCCTAACCTCATGATTGTGAAAAAAGCAAACAATAATGTTACCGAGAAGCAACTGAAAAAGCTTATATGATACGAGGATTTAAAGATCAAACTGCAAAGACTCTGAAACAAACCAGTCGAGGTGGTCCCAGTGGTGATCGGCACACAGGGTGCAGTGCCTAAAGACCTTGGTCTGCACTTAAAAACAATCAGTGCTGGCAAAATTACCATCTGTCAGCTGCAAAAGGCCACCCTACTTGGTTCTGCATGCATTATTTGCCCACGAAGTGTCCAACGTGTGATCCATTGCAAAATGTGAGCATAGCGATCTTGTTTGCTGGGTATTAATATAGATATGTATCTAAGGAGAAGGAGGAAAATAAGAAGAGTTACCCAATTCTCTTTACAGTTCAAGGGTAAAAACAATATATTTAGAACACACAGATAAAACCCATTACCATTGTTGTTTTTTCGTTCAGTCACTTCTGACTCTTCATGGCCTCATGGACCAGCCCATTACCATTAAAATCCATATATTAATATATGTAAAACAAAGATGGAAATACCAATATTCATAAAATGTAAAAAGCATGAGAAGAACTTTTACATCACACAGGAGATTTCTGATACATCAAATGGAAGGAGCAGCACCTAAATCTTGGTTTCTGGGGACCCAATTAATGGATGTCTATGAGTATCATGGTT
This sequence comes from Anolis apletophallus, assembly GCA_030556195.1. Lineage (NCBI taxonomy): Eukaryota > Metazoa > Chordata > Lepidosauria > Squamata > Anolidae > Anolis > Anolis apletophallus. Next base: position 140,031,848 of record JARBWK010000007.1, read on the forward strand.
ATATGAAGTGATGCCCCACCTTCACAGAGTAATATAAAGCGTCCTCTCTGGCTCACCTTGTCTGAAGTTGTTTTCTCACCACTGGAAAAGAACTGACCATCACTGAGATATTCATAATTCAGAAGGACTACATCTCAAGCCTGCACTTAGAAGAAATCAAACACAATTAGGAAAAGGTAAGGCCTTCTATGCATACATTGCTTTATGTTTCCACTTCCATCTACAGCTTACTCCACAAGCCTTCAGTCATGTTCATCCTTCACCTTTCCCATTCTGTACAATTTTGCGTGTCTGTTGCTTTTGTACTCTAATAAGGTAATGAGAGGCTTTCCGAATTGATCTCATTCAGTCTTTGGACTTCATCACACTAGAACAGGCATGGGCAAACTTTGGCCCTCCAGGTGTTTTGGACTTCAACTCCCACAATTCCTCACAGCTGGTAGGCTGTGAGGAATTGTGGGAGTTGAAGTCCAAAACACCTGGAGGGCCAAAGTTTGCCCATGCCTGCACTAGAACATGTATTCAGTTCAAATCAATTTGCTGCCTCTTTCAGAATTCTGGGGTTTGTAGGTTTTTGGGACAAGGGCTTTAAACTGCATAGCCAAAGAGGTACTGGGCCTCACTAGACTACAAATCCCATAATTCCGAAGGAGGCAGCGACCGGATTTAAAGTGGATAGATGTTCTAGTGTGATGAAGTCCTTTCCTCATAAATAGCTAGATATGCATCCATGAAGCATAGGAATTTAGTACAAGTGTGATTTCCTCTCCCCTCAGAAGTCCTCCAAGAACCTCAAGAACTTTGGAAGGCTGAGAAACATGTCAGAACCATTTTCTAGACAAGGATGCTGATGGAGTGGAACAGAAAAAATATGTGATGCGCACAACTACAAACATCCTCCCAAATTCACCCAGAATTGGGTTCTCAGTATTTATCTCCTTGGGTTTTTGCCATATTTTTCCTGGTGCTGTCTCTGGCAAAATGTGGCAAAAACCAAGTAGCCGCTACCAGAAATATACACGCAATGCAATATATCAAAAAATATCATATATTATATATATATAGACAAGAGAAAGATATAAATCAATAATGCACAGTACCCATATCAGTCCGGAACATGAAACGCTCTCTAGGGGATGTCCATGAAGGTTCCAAATGGAGCAAAAAGAGCAAATCGCGACTATAAATTATAATCTGATATAAATGCCCGATGGCAAGGTCAAATAACCCAGACAAAAGAAAGTTGCTTCTTGAGGTGCAAATGCATCTATTTATACAGTTCCAACAGGTCAGGGAGAGCTCCGGATTGAAGTAGGGACATGAGAGGGTGAGAGGTGGTACCCCTGGACAGTTTGCAACACAGTTGCTTACGCCAACGAAATGCTGATGCAAGTAAGCTGGCCCAGGATGTGTTTCGCCATTGCTGGCTTTCTCAAGGCATAGAATAATGGAATTATGGCGTCCAGATGCATCTAAAGGTGCATAGGTAATATACAAAATACAATTAATATTCAAGTAGCAAAACAAAGTAGCCCAAAAATACATGAACATTCACATATATACCACATTATTCAAGAAAGGAAACATAACCCTTCCATCAAGAGGTTGAGTGACCCAAAGGTGAGTGTATGGAGGACTTGTGCTGCTTATATAGTTAACTAATTAAATTAAATAAGCAATGAATAAACACTGACGGGAAGTTAAAAATGAAACTGACTGTAAAGAGCTCCAGAAAGATCTCTCGAAATTGAGTGAATGGGCAACAAAGTGGCAAATGCATTTTAATCTAAACAAGTGTAAAGTCATGCACATCGGGGCAAAGAACCCCAAATACACTTATCAACTGATGGGATCAAAGCTTTCTGAGACAAACCAGGAAAGGGATCTTGGGGTTTTGGTGGACAGCTCAATGAAGATGTCAACCCAGTGCGCTGCAGCAGTGAAAAAAGCAAATTCTATGCTTGGCATGATCAGGAAGGGAATCGAAAATAGGTCGGCAAATGTTGTATTGCCTCTCTACAAATCTATGGTGAGGCCACATCTGGAGTACTGTGTACAATTCTGGTCACCGCACCTCAAGAAGGATATAACGGAACTGGAAAAGGTACAAAGAAGGGCAACAAAAATGATCCAAGGGATGGAGCAGCTCCTTTATGAAATCAGGTTGCAACGCCTTGGTCTTTTCAGCCTTGAAAGACGGCGTTTAAGAGGTGACTTGATCGAAGTGTATAAAATCATGCATGGGATAGAAAAGGTGAATAAAGAAAAAATATTTTCTCTGTCACACAACACTAGGACTAGGGGGCACTCCCTAAAGCTCCAAGGTAGGAAAATTAGGACTAATAAAGGGAAATATTCCTTCACCCAGAGGGTCATTGGGTTATGGAACTCACTTCCAGAGGAGGTTGTGACAGCTGTCAGCCTGGACAGCTTCAAGGCAGGATTAGACAGATTCATGGATACCAAGGGAATCAGTAGTTACTGAAATGGACATCCAAGTGCCACCTCTGAGTTGATGGAGGCAGGCAGGATTTTCCCCGGGTACTGGTTGTGGGGGGTCGGGAGCAGGTGAGGGTTTTGCCCTCCTTTCTGCTAGAGATCCCTGTGTACAACTAGTGGGCCACTGTGTGACACAGAATGCTGGACTAGATGGGCTGAGGCCCGATTCAGCATGTTCTTATGTTCTTATGATCATTGAGGCCCCGAAGCCATTCACAGTCTAACAGGAGAATCCATTTCTTTTTGGTTCTGCGTAATTGGATGCTAGTAACATTTTGAGCATTGGGGATTATTCTCTCTGAAGATTTCCCTCTCTGTAGAAATATCCCCCACCTCCCCCACCCCTAATATAACAACCTCTATGTCATTTTCACCTTATAGAAAGGAAACTGTTATGATTGACGCAAAACACAGTATGACACAGCAAATGAGAGATATATATGGATTTCATATTATTATCATCATTATTATTACCCACTGGGTTGTATTGCTCCTAAAGGATGAAGGAGGGTTTCAACATAGTTTAGAAAAATAGATGAAACATAAGACTATTAAGGCACATTTATCCAAAGGCATGGACATAAGATTATTATCAATTACAATTATTTTTACAAATAAAATTAAATTTTATATGTTAAAATTGACAGGGTAGTCCTGACAGAGAGAAAGATGTTTCAATCTGTTTTAAGTTCTGACAGCTAATTTAGCTGTCAAAACTCTTCCAGTAAGTCATTCCACAGTCTTGGGTCAGCCAATGAAAAGGTCTTCTGGGTGTCAGTCACCAGTCAGGTTCTGGATGGTTGGAGCAAACCTTCTGCAAAGGACATTTAAAGCCCTACATGGTTTGGTTCCATGTTTTGGAGTGAATTTATTTATTTATTTACTTCACTTGTATACTACTTTTCTCCCCCCAGTGGGGGACTCAAAGCACTTTCCAACATAATTATGGCAAAATGTAATACCTCACATACTGAAACCTAACATAACGGTAATGACATACAATTATCAATTAAATCATAAAACATGACATCATTTAACATTAAAACTTGGAATTAAAAACATATCAATATAAATATTAAACATTAAACATTAATGTTTGTACTGGAGAAGGTACCTTGGAGCCAAAGCCTGTAGTGCATTGCCAATAATAACCAACGCTTTGTACTTTGACTAGAAGAAGGTTGGCAGCCAGTGCAATGATTTCAGTAAAGGTGCAAAATGATACATTCTAAGTATTCCTTTTGCCAGTCTGGCTGCCATGTTTGGAACTAATTGATGTTTCTGAACATGGCACAGAGGTAGCAATGAACAGCACATTGCAGAAGTTCAACCTTGAAGCGACCAGCAAATACTTTAAGATATTTAGCTTTTCCACTTCAATGGAGAAACATATCAGTTGAAGACAAATGCAAATGACATTACAGATGAACACAAAGGGAATTTTATGCAATCCCAAAAGGCTAGAGATCCCTGCTAGAGATCCCTGTGTACAACTAGTGGGCCACTGTGTGACACAGAATGCTGGACTAGATGGGCTGAGGCCCGATTCAGCATGGCTCTTCTTATGTTCTTATGTTCTTATGAATCTGCAACATCCCTGAAGATTCCATAACATATTCTGGAAGGGGATGCACTCCATAAAAAGGTTAGGGAAAAATATATGTGGAAACATATGTTTGTTTTATAAATTCCATGGGTTCCCTAACATTTGAAAACCATGTTGTGAAACAAAGGTGGAAAACTGCTAGGGATCTCTGAGTTATTTTATCATATACTTAACCCCCTGAATCAGCATACTCACACATTTGAAAATTTGAAACGTATTGACACTAAATTAGAATTAAACATAGGACTATTAAAAATTCATAGCGAAAACAGATAAAACCATCAAAAACTTCTTGAACTACAAAAATACAGCACCCCCTGGTTTGGTCTTTAAAAGCCTCTCTAAAAGCCTGCCTGAATAAAAAGGTCTTAGCCTGCCGCTGGAAAGACAGAAGGGAAGAGGCCATTCCGATTTCCCTGGGAAGACAATGATTCATTATTCTGCTGAAAGACTGGGAAGTAATTCTTCCCATCTCTTCTCTTGTAGGGGTGTCAACTCCAGAAAGAATCCCAATCATGACCAATTTCAGCCAATCTGTGAACTCTTCTTTCAATGCTACGATGAAATACAACTCAACGGAGAATCCTGACTAATCTAATACGTCACTAATTGCTTATCGTGTAATGTTTTTCATCATCAGTCCACTTCTCAGCTTTTTTGGACTTGTAGGAAATGGAAAGATCATTTGGCTTCTTGGGTTCCGCATTAAGAAGAATCCCTTCACCACCTACATATTGAGCCTCTCCATTGCTGACTTTGCTGTGCTAACAGTTCAAGTTACGATTATTATTTCTGCAGGTATTGAAGAGTTATCAAGTCTTCCTGAGTGGTTTCTCCCATTACTATCACGCATCCTTGAAGGCTCATTCACTACTAGTCAGTTTCTGTTGACAGTCATTAGCACTGACCGGTGTGTATGCATCTTCTTCCCACTATGGTATCGATGCCACCGTCCAACACATTTGTCCACTGCTGTATGTGTCGTGATATGGATTTTCACTTTTTTAGTGATTGCTACAGATATCACCCTGAGAGTCTCTATTCACTATCATGAATTTTTGTTCTTCCTGTTTGTCTTCAATGCTGTGCTTTGCATGCCCATCATGTGTGTCTCCACTACAGCCATATTAATTAAAATCTGCTTAAACTCACGACTAAGGAAGCAAGGCAAGCTGATAAGAGCTACTTTACTTACACTTGTATTCTTCCTCCTCTTTGCTTTCCCAGTTAATGTCTTTTACATTATGACCTTTTTAAAATTACCATATTTTGATTTCTCTGTATATGTTTTTCCATGTTTTTCTCTAAACAGCACCATTAACCCCATAATTTATTATTTTGTAGGAAGAGGGGAAAGAGGTAGATTTAGGAAGGGAATAAATAACGTGCTTGAGAAACTCTTCAAGGAGGAGGAAGACTGTAGGGAACAATAGGAAACCACAACTGAGACAGAGTTATAGGGATCCTGTGACAGTTAAGTTAATCTTTTGGGAGAAAAAATGCATTTGAAAATTCTGATTATCTGAAAGATCTGAAGGGATCCCTGTTATGGATTCTATATATCCATCTGTGTATCCATGTATATCAATGTCTGCCACCACACCTGTCTTCATTCCATGCAGTTGATGTAGTAAGCTATTATGTAGAATTCATACAGTTTGATAACACTTTAACTCCATGGCTGAATGTGAAAGAATATTGGGAGTTATAGTTTCACATTTAGTCCAGCTTCTGCCTTCCTAGCAGTTTGAAAGCAAAATGTGAGTAGATAAATACGTACCGCTTAAAAGTGAGGATGTATTAAAGGTACCCGAAAGGAAATGCTAGAAAAATGCGACCAATTCAATAAAGGAGGAAGTTTATGAACAAAGCTCTTCGGCAGGGAAATGGAGAGACAGCACCCCCCATGGCTGGAACTGAGGTCAAGATGCCGAAGATGGGGGAAAGCTTATATATACCTCTATCTATGTACAATGGTCTGTCTTGTCAGTATATAAATGACATTGAATGTTTGCCGTATACTATGTTCTGTGATCTGTCCTGAGTCTCCTTCGGGGTGAGAAGGGCAAGATATAAATATTGCAAATGTGAGAAGAAAGAAAAGAAAGAAAAGAGAAAAAAGAAAGAAAGGTTTCTTCTTCTCCTTTCTCACCTACTATCTCCTGAAACAACTATTCCCTTGAGCCTTTTCTTTAACTATATCTAGTGTAATTATTCTTGCAGCTGCTGCCAAATAATAGAAAAGTATCACTTTGTTTTTCACTTTCTATGTCCAACATATATTCTTATTTCTAAAGCTACTCAAAACAGTGAAGGCACATGCTAAAGTTTAAGAAGAGACTTTTCTGGAGGATGTAATTAATCAAGGTAAGAGAACTGCAGGAATGCAGCCTGAAAACAATGTATTCTACTCAGAATTGTGTAAAGATGAGAAATATGCAATTCAGAAGTACAGAAAGGCCTTCTGAAACAAAAGACTGAAGAGGAAACTATACAATATTACAGGCTTACCCAAACAGTATTGATTGTGAATTTTAATCTCCACTGTACGCCTGGTTTTAGTTTTGTGTATTTTGATACATATTTTATGGAGGCATGTTTTAATATGTGTATTATACAAAGTGTTAAAAAATATCCATGTGTTTGTTATATATTTGTAATGCTATAACCCGCCTTGAGCTGTGAGGAGAGGCACGCAAGAAATAAAACTATCATCGTCATCATCATGGGACCGGGACTGTGGTGCAGCTGGCTGGGAGTCAGCTGCATGAAGATCACTACTGACCAGAAGGTCATCAGTTCGAAGCCTGCCCGGGTCGGAATGACCTCTCGACCAAATTGTGTAGCTTGTTGTCGACCTTTGCAACCCAAAAGATAGTTGCATCTGTCAAGTAGGAAATTTAGGTACCACTTTGTGGGGAGGCTAATTTAACTGATTACTGAGGCCATAAAATATCCAGGAAGTATGCAAAGAATGAAGGAATGCAACAGCTCCCCCTGGTGGCCAGAATCTGGAATGTTAAATAGCCTCTGGTTTCTGCCTATATATGTTGTGTGTCTATGGCACTGAATGTTTGCCTGTATATGTACATTGTAATCCGCCCTAAGTCCCCTGCGGGGTGAGAAGGGTGGAATATAAGTGATGTAAATAAATAAATAAATCGTTAAAAGCTGTGGCCGGTTTGAATTGTGCATAATGTTCATATGGATTTATGGGACAAAAAAGTGATTCAAGGATGTACAATTCATTTTGTGCAGTAGTATAAAAGAAACCTGTATTGGAATATCTAGTGATGATATCTAACCCCAAATAAACTGTCAAAAACCACTCAGAAATCTTCATAATAATACTGCAAACTTCCAGACGAGGGGGACTCCTTTTCCATATGTGGTAAACTTGTAAAAAGGTGAAAAGTTACTTCTGCAAGACTATTAATTCAAAACAATTAAAAGTGGTTTTTGTAATGTTACCAGATATGTTTCTGTGGAACATTATGGGTTAAAAAAACCCCCAAGATACATAGAAAATAAGGATTACTTCTTTCATACATGGTGACAGCAGCAAGATTACAATTTCCTCAAATTTGGAAAAAGACTGAAACACTAATTTTTATATTTATTTATGCTTCACATTTATAGACCGCCAGTCCCTGAAGTCTCGGAGTGGTTTACAATAGTATTCATAAATACAATCCGACATAGAATACACATATAATAACAAACATATTACATAACATTGAATTATACTACGTACAAGAAGGTGGAAGTGAACTATGGGATGTGTATCAGCTAGGATCGATTGTCAGTTTAGGATCGATTGTCAGTTTAGGGGCCACAGGTAAGGTTAGGGACCGATCAGCGCTATAGTCTGGTTTTAAGGGCCCATTCCACAACCTCAATGTGGCCACACCTCCAAGTGATGGGGAGGGGACTCCAGTCAGATGGCAAGGAGGGAACTCAACTGTGGCGATTTGGACGGCCCTCACCACTCCGTACTGGGCTCCTTTAAAAGAGTTTAAGGTTTCAGTCTGACTCCAGCTTTCGGCCATCAGAGCCCAGAAAACTCTGGGGCCAAACCGCCGGTGTTGAAGTTTACGTTGGTTGACTCTGTATTTCAAATGCTCCTCTGGTTCAGCTTCCGGCGCCCGTGTTTCAGTCCGCTTGCTGTTTTGGGCAGCCGGAGCTGCCACTCTGCATTCCTTCCACTGTAGAACTCTCTGGTTGTTGCCAGAAGTGGTGCTCTGTGACTCCGCTTCCTCCTGGCTCTGTGACTCCCTCCACTTCCTCCCGGCTCTGCAACCACGTCTACATCTAGAGTGGCCGATGGGTTGCTGGGAGGAAGCTTTCCCGGTGTCCTCTGCCTTCAAGCTGGTGGTCTCCATGTTGGCGACTTCAAGATCGACCGCCATCTTGCTCAAAGTTTGTCTCTCCAAAAGGGAGAGACAGTGGCATCTTTGTCGATCTCCTGGCGCTCGGGACACTGCTGGAGGGCCGGGATCGCTCTCCCAGGCCTCAGGGGGAATCCGGCATCTCCAGCCCCAGGCTGACGGGCCTTCCCTCAACCTCTAGAGGCTCCGGCGCGGCACATGGTCTCTCCGACGTCCCCAAATCATCCACTGTCAGTCTCTCCTCCTCCGCCGACCACCCCTCCACAGGCCCCTCTGCTGACAGGTCCCAGGAGTGATCCCAGTCCATCTCCGGGAACTCTCGGCGGCTGGTCAGAGGTTCCACGGGGGTTTTGCACTCCGCACAAAGGTAGTGGGGAAGAATGAAGGAAGAATGAACTGTTAAGTTTTCTGGGCTACCCAAATGATCAAATCAACTTTACTTCCTTAAGGATATGAGCAATTACGGAAATTAAACACTTAAGGATTAAAGAAACACAATGTATAATGTTGACAAAATGGTATTGAACCGCACACCCATATTCCAAGAATATATATCTGAAAGGAAAACAAAATATATGAATAATGGCCATCCAAAGGAGAATTGGAAGCTGAAGTGGAAAGAGATTATAGTCAGAGTGAAAGAGAAAGGAAAATAGAAGGAACTGAACCAAAAAAACCTTCAAAATTGAACAAATAATATAAACCAATGAGTAGATTTACATCTGTTCCCAGATGGAGGTGGGAGGAAGAGGGAGGGGGGACAATGGATAGGTGTAAGTACTCTCTTATTTAGGCAATCCCTCTTAGCCCGAGGATGATGGTCCTCCAAGTGTATTGTCTTGGGGGTGGGTCCGTAGGTGGCTGTGGGGAACTAATCTTCATCCTCATGTTCTTCCACATAGAGGACTGGTTTCCAGATGGAAGGTGGTCTCGGTCAGGGTTGGCTTGATGCGCCTTCCTCTTGGCACATTTCTCCCTTTCACCCTCCAATCATGCCTCTTCAAATTCTCCAGCACTGCTGGTCACAGCTGACCTCCAGTTAGAGCGCTCTAGGGCCAGGGCTTCCCAGTTCACAATGTTGCACTGCTAGAGGAATGTAAATATTAACATAGTTTAATTTGATGCTATATGTAAGAATAAAGAATACACTGACTCTTACTCTAACCCCAATAACTGTCAATAAAAACAGACAAATTCTATATCCATCTGAAAGAGTATATGGTAAATGAAATATCCATTGCAAAGTGGAAAACAATCCTAGTGGGCTTTCATATTGCATGGGGGCAGGTATATATCACCAGTAGGATTCTATTTTGTATGGCAGTACAACTGGTTTAGCAATGCAAAACTGCTGGGGTAAAATAGGGTATATCTAGTAGTGAGTCTGAGCAATAGATGACATGCATCTTCCCATGGCTCCTATTGTTTGATTAGCTCTGTCATTTGTGTTATGTTAGAAATGCTGTGGCTACAATGTCATGTGTCCTGGGCCTACACAAATAAATTATGGTTACATAGAATGCCAGGGCTTTGTGAATAACACCCTCTGATTACATCCTATGCTGATTACATTCTGTGCTCATCTACTTGGAGCTCTAGTATACATTGGTTTCATTCCAGGACCAATTTAAAATTGGACTGTTTTGTTTCATTCTTAATTTGGACATGCATTATCTGTGTATGGCTTTCAATTAGTTTTGACAAGTCAATTTGTTTAAAACTTTCAGTCTGTAATTTATTTTTACCATCTTAAATTATGCATGGTTCTTTATATATGTACATCACACTCTAAATACTCCTTGACCCTGAAATGCATTAGAAAGTCCTGATTTATAATTAGTCTTAAGGGAAACTAGCATATCCTATGCTCCAGAAATTTGACCTGGAACCCCTAATTAATTCTATTGTGCATAATATGTAGAAAATATTATTTCCTTTGAGAGATCGGTGTGTGTGTGTGTGTGTGTGTGTGTGTGTGTGTGTGTGTGTCAGGAGCGGCTTGAGAAACTGCAAGTTGCTTCTGGTGTGAGAGAATTGGCCATCTGCAAAGACATTACCCATGGGAAGCCCAGATGTTCGATGTTTTACAATCCTTGTGGGAGCCTTCTCTCATGTCCCTGCATGAGGAGATGGCAGAATGGAGCTCAACCCACTCTCCCCAGATTCAAACCGGAGAGAACTGCTGGCACAAGGGTTTAGCCCATTGCACCACTGGGGGCTCCTTGAAAGTATATACTCCTATTTCCAAAGTTTGCTGATATGTCTTCTTTAGACTGCAGTGTGACATCATCTAATTAGTATTCACAAATTAAGGGAGTTGACTTTAAAGCAAGGAAGAATCAGAGAGTGAAAAGCTAAGGCATATGCTGAATGTAAAAAAGCATTGCATTGGCTCTTCTATGAGTTTGATATAGGTGTAACCAGAGTGTTTCTCTTTCATGACATAATAATGACCACCAAACTATGGGAAGCTTTTGATTTTTTTTTAGCAAGTAATGGGTTAAAATTGGAGATAGTTGCTTTATGATGTATTTTTAACAAGATAGCTGGATGTTCAAGTCAAGATGGATGGTTCTTAAGGAAAGCAAAGGGAAAATCTTAAGGATAGATTTTAACAGTATAAGTTAAATACAACAACATAGAATGTGGAAAAGAAACTTAAATAGGATAAGATGGACCCAAAATTTAGAGTATACTGTCCTTATGGATGGATGCACAGGGGAAAATGTAATCCAAATATATAAAATTTACGTTGTGCAGTGATTTAAATTAAAAATTGTATAGAATGGCCTGTAGATGACATCTAAACTGTTGAAAATGACCCAGAATGTTTTAAAGCAATGTTGTGGATGTTATGATAAGGATTATTCCTTTTTGATTGGTGATAAACTTGCAAGAAGATGAAAAGTTAATAATATTCGATTACATGTTTATCCAAACTCATTGAAAGGTGGATTTTGTAATGTTTCTGATGAGAAGTACGGATAAAGAAATGGATTGTAAATATGCATTATTTCTTTGACGACAACAACAGCACAACTATGGTTTATTTAAACTGGAAATAAATTAAAGCACCAACGACGGAAGAATGAATTGTTCTCATTGCTGAGTTTGTTTATTTATTTATTTACCACTTTTCTCATCCCTAGGGGGACTCAAAGCAGTTTCCAACATAATAAATGGCAAAAAATCAAATGCCTCACAAACATACATTACATCTAAAACAATAACATATATTAAAACGATAAAAAACGATGTAAATATTTGAGTTGGTCCAAATGACTAAATAAAACTGGGTTCCAAATGATATGGCAGTTCAAGACTTTGTGAAAGAAAGGAAACCATGTATGAATATTTTTAAATCTGGCAATGTAATGCTAATCTGTATTTATTGTTATTTGTTTTTTTGGAAAAAAATTGCATTTTTAACTTTTTTGAAAAGGAAATATGATGTCATATCTATTTGGCAAATGTGAATCTCCATGAACATCTGAAAACCTCCTTTTGAAACCTCTAGTCAAGGAAAGGCACGGCCTTGTTAGAAGTCAACCCTTTGAACAAGTGATGTTCACAAGCATTCATGTAATGGCACACAGGTAACTTAGCTGTTAAGCTGATAAAACATGTCTTTGAACTACCAGGGACAAAGACATGCCACAGCAAAAAAAAAATGGCTAGCAGAGTTTTGAAATATTTCTTTGAAGTTGAAGTTGCAGTTGCAGTTTCCAAAACATATTATCTCCGTTGAAATCTCTTAGTTTATATGCACTCAGAGATCAAACAACAAAGTTTTCTTTAGAAAATAACATATCTTGTTTACTCACAAATGTCTTGAATTAATTCACCTTACAGGAACATTTCTTATTAATGTTCAGTCATAGATATGATGTAGTTTCTCTGTGTTGAGTACACAGGACATCATTTTAATCAATAATCCATAGTCCAAAGTCTTTAAGTGTATATCTTATGAAAATCCAAACTGTATAATTGTACTCACTGATTCTCAAAGCAAACATATAGTAAACAGGGGTTTTTTTTTTGCATATGTCCAAATGACATCTGCTTAGAGTAAAGTCCAAAAGCATACTGATTCCATTGAATTCTAAGTACATACACTGATTCCATTGAAGCCCAAAACACACTGATAAAAATGGGTCTTGAGTCTGAACATGCTCAGTACAATCACAGGTCTGTAGTTCCTCCCACACCAAAGATGTCAGTCAAACTAGCAAATCAACATATACATACAGTTCAGGTTAGCAAATATATACATTAAGAAACAAATAGTGAAGGCTTGGAAGGTTGCTATTTCCTACATTAGTCATTTTAGTAGGATTATTTAGTTAGATACTTGGGGATGATGACCATCTTAATAGGTGAAGCAGGCTTGGGCCATGGGTGCAGATCATTCCCACAGATAGCCGCAATCTTTTCAAGCAGGAAGCGGACCTAGTGAGCTCTTAGTACATTCATTTAAATTAAATAATTTCCCACCACCATCAAGAGCCAACTAACAATGACATCCAACAGAGACCAGAACCACACTGAATGTGGATCCAAGCTGGACTGTTCTTCAACCAATCAGGAGCTGGCACGAGTTTCTAGCTGTCATATGAAATTAAAATGTTCTGTATTCACTGTTTACCTGTGGACATTCTCCTTGACCTCCTTTACTATTGACAATTGAGAATAAACCTCTGGTTTTCTTCTACCTACCTGTGTCTGATTTGGCCTTCTGGATTAGCTAGACATGCCAGGCTGTAAATCTAGTGATTCTTGCATTAGTTAAAATCACACAACACATGGACCACAAAGTCTGGGGCTACTTTGCTGCTTCAGATGTCATCTGGTTTTTGCAAAGTTGTTATACTTCTCTGCTCCTGAACTTTGACAGTAGTGGGTGTGGACATTTCACCATCTAGTCCGGCCAAATCCAGTACAGTTCCACTTATTGTCACCCTTACCTTTGTTGTTGTTTGTCATGCCAGTGGTGGTCACAGACCTCTAGAGAGCTCCTGGCTATTGCTCTGACCTTGAAAAGCAAAGGGGGAAAAGGACATGAAACCCAATTTGAGTTATGAAGCACTGACAGAAAATCAATGCTCCCAGGGACATATTTTCTCTCATCTCATACAAAAAGTCTCATAGAGAAAGCCAGAAAATAAAAACAAGGAGTCAGAAGAAGTAGAAAGTGCATGTCTGAGAAAAAAATAGATGTGTCTCCAGTGTTTTTCTTGAATGGACCTCTCCAACGATATTGCATATTTAATTCTCCACTTGTTAAAAATTAGAAATAAAAGTTCCCAAATAATCCAAAATGTTACTATAAAGTCCATCGGGAAATGAATGCAAGCACATTTAGCTGGAAAAAGTAGTCAGGAAATAGTTTCATAGAGCAATGAGAACTGGTTCCTGCATTTAGGCCAGGTGGCAAATCTAAACAATTCTCTACCTTTTAGCTGTTCTGAGGCAATAAAAAGAATGCTGCATACAATTTCATTGAAATGGACAAAGTGTTCCAATCACAGCTATTGATGGCAAGCTTTGCATAACGCACTCATTTAAGGTGCTTTTAAAGGAACTTCTAGAGCAGGGTGCAGGAGAAAGCATGGGAATGAGCCAACAGTATAGGGCAAAATGAAATTAGCACATTGCATATCCTAGTGTAGCCATGTCTCATTTTATAATTTTGGAGTCTACTTTTCAATAAGAGTGATGTGGTGAGCCAGGCAAGTTGATTATGAGAGATTCTTGGAGTTGCATTCCAAAAACATCTCCAGGGTCACAATATTATTGCTGATCCGAATCCAAGTAGTCCCAGTGAATTTTATTTATTTATTTATTTATTATTCATTCTTGTATACCGCTCCTTCCAGCAGGCTCGGGGCGGTTTACACAATACATTAATGATGGTGTGCTTATTCAACACTGCAGTTAGTTCCATTCATTCAGTGTGTCTACTTCAATTGAGACTAACCAATATGTTTGAAAGTCTGTTCCATAAAGACAAATTTTGGGTTTAAATCATGAAACAGGAAATAAAAAACAAAGAGTTATCGAAAGCAGAAATAAAGTGGAAGACAAAGAAACATGTGTCTATCTCTCCCACTTTTCTTGCTTTTATCTCTTCCATTTAACTGAGTATCTAATCCTCCACTTAGTATACTTGCAATCTCTTTCCTACCAATAAAGATACCCAACAGGCCTAAATGTTGCATTTAAGCCCATTGGGAAATGAATTTAAGTACATTTTACTTGGAAAAGTAGCCAGGAAATAGTTTCATGGAAGAATATGAAGCACTTCCTCCATTTATAAGAAAAAACACATTTAAGTAGATTGTCAGGGGTTTTTTTGCATAATAATTAATGACTGCATGTGCTATATAATAAAGGAAAATAATAATAAGTTATTAAAGCATTGTGTAGGATCAAGATTTTTTTTATACAAAGCAACATACAAAAACATCCAGAGAGTTCTTAATGAACTATTTGAACTTGAGGGGGGGGGGGGGGAGAATTCAACACAATCAATCCAGAATGCAAAACTCCATGGCAGCAAAACACCAGAAAAGGCTGATCCTCACATAATAGTCACTTCCCCTTTTCTGATGAAAGAAAGAGGGAAAGGTGTGATTATTGTGTGAAGAAATGCAGTATTTTATCATGCAAGAACGTATCATGTATTTACAGCTTTAAATTAGACACTGACAAGGGCTGTACACTTTGAGACATAAGATAAACAAGAGGTAATTGCACGGAAATATTTATGTGATAAAAAGTGATGATTGAGACCAAACATCTTGGGACCGATGCAGAACATTTTCTTAAATTTAATAGAAGATGGCGGCTTGGAGCGGTCGCAAGACAGCCAAGCTTCACCATGGACTTCTAAATTCTGACCTTGACACGGCCTCCTACTGGAAACCAGCCACCCCTTACAGGGGGTCCAAGCGGCAGGGTCTCAGGGGGTCTTTCCTCACCCCAATAGCAGTAACAGCAGCAACTGTGAGCCCATTTCCTTTCCTGGAGGACTCGCTGGCCGAGACCGAAGCCATTCTTGAGACCGCTTGGGAACCGGGCTGGGAGCTGGCTATGGTGAACCCCCATCCTGCCTCTACGGTGAACCCCTCTTTTCTCTTGGAGGACTCACAAGCCGAAGCGGAGGCTGTCCTCGAGACTGCTTGGGAGCCAGGCTGGGTGTTGGCTGGGACCCCGAAGGCCGCAACAGCCACCAGGAATGCCCCGGTCAGAGGGGCGAACGTAGAGGGGCGTGAGTGTCCCACCCCCATCGACTGGCCTAATACCAGTACCGAGGAAGTGGGTCCAGACCTGGAGAACTTCTCCACTGGCACCCCCCTTGAAGAAGCGGAGGACCACTCTCCAAAGGCCTCCCCAAATACCACCCGTGAAGAGGAGTCCAGTTTTACCCACCTCCTCTGTGGCTTTGCCCTCTTGGTTTGGCAGCTGGCCGCCCAGTTGGAAGAGGTGGCAGAGCTGGGCCTCTCGCTCGTGCTTCTCTGCTCCCCTGAGTCGATCGGGGGGAGCGGAGAGGCCTTGGCTGCGGGGGTGCTGGGCCTGCGGCGTGCGGACCCGGGAAGCGGGGTCCCAGCTGCTGGTTGAACTGGGACGTCAGGAGCCGGGGTCGCGGCTCGAGATGGCGCCCTCCGAGGAGCTGTGCCCCCGGGGGAGCCGCCGCTGCCACCGCCGCCGCCGCTGACGATGACGGAGGAGTCACTGCCGCCGACACACCTCTTCTGGGAGGATTGCCCTCTTGGTGCCGTGGCCGGGGCTGCCTCGAGGCGGGGCACCGCCGACGGGGTTGTTTCGGACCCGGGGGTGTCCGGGTGGGGTGCCGGGCTGCGGGGGCCCCCTGGAACCACTGGGGTCGGCGGGCAGGGTGTGGGCCATTGGTTCCAACATGGCACCGAGCCTGAACTGCTCGGCGTCCTTAGCCCCGCCCTCCCTGTCCACTCCGAAGGCCCAAACAGCGCCCTCTTCTGGCTGCAATCTGGAACTGCTGGCTATACCAGGATCCCCAATTGAACCACTTAACATCATGGGGATCCTGACAAAAGTCGAACTGGAGCGGCCGCTGCTGCCGGGATCCCTGACAGAGGCGCTGAACGTCTCTGAGGTGTTGGCGGGGATCCCCGGACAGTGGCCCCGGGGCCGAGCCGGTCGATTGCCTGTGATTCCCCGGGCTGAGATTGGGCCCCAGCCCACTTGTCACCAGCCTGGAGGGCATGCTGCCGCCGGCGGCCTTGGACCTGGGAACGCTACCAATGCTGGAGGCTCTGAGGCCGTCCCCCCCCCACTGCCCTGAGGGCGGGCCTGGAGACCATGGACTGTTGTTGGCTGCCGCATGGCATGGCCCGGGACATGGCGGGAGGACTGGCAAATGGAGGCAAGGCAGGGGGCGGGGAAATTTCGACCCTCCTCTGCAACACCTCCTCCTATAGCTGCTAAACTACGGAGGGCGACCCTCAACGCCTTTGGTACCACACAGATCCCACAACCTTCCTCTGGACCTCTGGAGCGAGGGAGATTTCCACTGCCTGTACCTGGGGCACCTAGAGGGTTCTGCCCTAGGACCTTCTGGAAGACCAACCCAAGGGGGCGGGTCCCCCCGTTGGCGAACCCCCAATCCAGGAGGCTCGATAATCTGACGATGGGGAGACCAGAGCCACAGGCTTGTGGTGACCACCACCGTATGGAACTCGAGACTCTAAGGACGCTGCTGGACTTGTGGGATCCTCCTAGGCTTCCCTCGTTCGGCGGTCGATCCTGAAAGCTCGACTTGGATAGCTCTGATCCATGTGATCATGAGCCTGGCTTCCCCCTTCCCTGTCAGATGTAGTACCCCCTGTTGATGTTGTTCTGTTTTGTTTGTATCCTATGTATTTCTATGTCAAACTGTAAACCGCTCCGAGCCCTCGGGGAGTGGCGGTATAGTAAGTTTGAACATAATAATAATAATAATAATAATAATAATAATTGAGGTGATAGAGTTTCCCACAAAAAATAAGGGACAAGTGCATTACAAGTGTATTACAAGTTGCAAGAATATGGCTTGTAACGGAAGGTGAATTAGGACTAGTAGGATGGGAAAAGGTCCCACTCAGCTGCCCCAGTTTGGAAAGATTACGGATTACTTTTCTATCACTCCACTTTTCCCATCTTCCTTTAAAATATCCCTCTCTATCTCATGTTCCCTTTTCATCTTTGGCTTATGTTTATTGCCTCAATTGTGTGCACTCAACTCAGCAAAAAGAGGTAGATGGAAAGAAGAAGATAAAAGGAATCATGCTCCTCCTGGAAGGTTCAGGCAAAAGAAACTTCGTTAATACATTTTGTCATTTTGACCAAACTAGGATGTTACTTGACTACATGTATTCTAGTTTTCATAACTATGTGCAGGTATTGAACAACCAGGTGACAACCAGGCAACCATAAAGGCTAAAATCAGTGGTCTCGGGTGTGTGCTTTTAGTCCCACAACACCAAGAAACCAAATTATGGGCAAAAGAAATAATTTTCCACCCCAGAACCTCTGCTTCAGATGATAATAATAACAACAACAACAACAACAATGTAAATTTAAATTTGAAATTTGAAAAAGGAGACAAAGGGGCAGATTCTTGCAGCCCAAAAATAAACAATTAGAAAAAATTCCATGAAAGTTAAAAAGTTAACTACAGATTCCAAGTGTAGACATCAAGGAAGCAGATGAAACAATGGATCACATGATCAGCTGCCATAAGAAGATCACACAGATGGACTACAAGCAGAGGCATGATACTGTTGCTCAGATGATCCACTAGCCTGTGACAAAGAATGGTGGGATCACAAGCATGAAAAAGTTATGGAAAATGAAAACATCAAACTACTCTGGGACTTCTGAATTCAGTCTGGCAGAATTATGGAGCATAATACTCCTGACCTCATGATCGTGAAAAAAACAAACAAGTATGGATTGTTGATGTTGCAATCCCAGGCAATAACAGAATTGCCGAAAAGCAACTGGAAAAGCTTACGCGATACGGGGATTTAAAGATCGAACAGCAAAGACTCTGGCACAAGCCAGTCAAGGTGGTCCCAGTGGTGATCAGCACACTGGGTGCAGTGCCTAAAAACCTTGGTCTGCACTTAAAAACAATCAGTGCTGGCAAAATTACCATCTGTCAGCTACAAAAGGCCACTTTACTTGGTTTTGCTTGCATTATTTGCCCATACATCACATAGTCCTAGACACTTGGGAAGTGTCCAACATGTGATCCATTGCAAAATGCGAGCATAACAATGTTGTTTGCTGTGTATTAATCTAGATATGTATCTAAAGAGGAGGAGGACAGAAATAAGAAGAGTCACCAAACTCTCTTTCCAGCTCAAGGGTAAGAACAATATATTTAGAACACACAGATAAAGCCCATTACCATTGTTGTTGTTTATTCGTTCAGTCACTTCTGACTCTTCATGGCCTCATGGACCAGCCCATTACCATTAAAATCCATATATTAAAATATGTAAAACAAAGATTGAAATACCAATAGTCATAAAATGTAATAAGCATGAGAAGAACTTTTACAGCACACAGGAGATTTCTGATGCATGAAATAGCAGGAGCAGCACCTAAATCTTGGTTTCTGGGGACCCTGTTAATGGATTTCTCTGAGTATCATGGTTATGTGAAGTGATGCCCCACCTTTACAGAGTAATATAAAGTGTCCTCTCTGGCTCACCTTGTCTGAAGTTGTTTTCTCACCACTGGAAAAGAACTGACCATCACTGAGATATTCATAATTGAGAAGGACTACATCTCAAGCCTGCACTTGGAAGAAATCAAACGCAATTAGGAAAAGGTAAGGCCTTCTATGCATACATTGCTTTATGTTGCCACTTCCATCTACAGCTTACTCCACAAGCCATCAGTCATGTTCATCCTTCTCCTTTCCCATTCTGTACCATTCCGTGTTTCTGTTGCTTTTGTACTCTAATAAGGTAATGAGAGGCTTTCCGAATTGATCTCATTCAGTCTTTGGAATTCATCACACTAGAGCACGTGTTCAGTTCAAATCAATTTTCTGCCTCCTTCAGATTTCTGGGGTTTGTAGGGGTTTTTTTGAGAAGTGCTTTAAACTACATAGCCAAGGAGGTCCTGGGCCTCACTAGACTACCAATCCCATAATTCTGTAGGAGGCAGCAATCGGATTTAAAGTGGATAGATGTTTTAGGTGATATATGATGAAGTCCTTTGCTCCTAAATAGCTAAATAGCTAGATATGCATCCATGAAGCATAGAAATTTAGTACAAGTGTGACTTCATCTCCTCTCAAAAGTCCTCCAAGAACCTCGAGAATTTTGGAAGGCTGGGAAACATGTCAGAACCTTTTTCTACACAAGGATGCTGATGGAGTGGAATAGAAAAAATGTGCGATGTGCACAACTACAAACATCCTCCCAAATTCACCCAGAATTGCGTTCTCAGTAATTAGCTCCTTGGGTTATGCCATATTTTTCCTGCTGCTGTCTCTGGCAAAATGTGGCAAAACTAAGGAGTGAAATACTGAGAATTCCATCCAAGATGAATTTAGAGAGTGTTTACTGCAACTCCGGGCATTTCTGAAGATGGAATTGTCCCTGAAAAGGTAAAATTGTGATAAGGCTGAAACATGAAGGACTTTTTCGAGAATACATGCTTTGAACATCACATTTCACTATGTTTTTAAGAAGAAGTGTTTATTGTTTGGATGGTTGGTTGAGCCCTGTAGTTTGTTACAGTACGAAATGCCATTTTGCTTAAGAGATGCTTAGGGGAAAATAATAATAAGGTGAAGGGAACATAATGCTTAAGTAGATCTTAGAATTGAAAAGAAACCCATTTAAGGATAGTAATACATTGTTGCAGCTTGTGACTGGAATTGCGAGAAGATAGTCCAGAACACAGAACTGCCTTTAGAAAACCTCTAAAAAAATCCCCCCAACCCCTCCCCAAATAGCAACCTCTTTGTCATTTTCACCTTATAGAAAGAGAACTATTTATGATTGACACAAAACACAGTATGACACAGCAAACGAGATATATATGCTGGATTTCATATTATTATTATCATCATCATCATTTTCATTATTATTATTACCCACTATGTTGTACTGCTCTTCAAGGATGAAGGAGGGTTTCAACATAGTTTAGAAAAATAGATGAAATATAAAGACTACGAAAGCACATTTATCAAAAGGCATAGACATAAAATTATTATCCATTACAATTATTTTTACAAATAAAATTTAATTTCATATGTTAAAATTGACAGGGTAATCCTATCAGAAAGAAATATTTTTTCATTCTGTTTTAAGTTCTGACAGCTAATTTAGCTGTCAAAACTCTTCCAGTAAGTCATTCCACAGTCTTGAGTCAGCCAATGAAAAGGTCCTCTGTGTGACAGTCACCAGTCAGGTTCTGGATGGTTTGGGGAGCAAACCTTCTGCAAATGACATTTAAAGCCCTACATGGTTTGGTTCCATTGTTCGGAGTAAATTTATTTATTTATTTACTTCACTTGTATACCGCTTTCCTTCCCCCCCTCTCCGCCCCAGCTTTGGTTCTAAGTTGCCTAGAGAATCACCTTCTCCAGTGCAAACATTAATGTTTAATGTTTAATATTTATATTGATATGTTTTTATTCCAACTTTTAATGTTAAATGATGTTGTGTTTCATGATTTAATTGATAATTGTATGTTATTATCATTATGTTAGGTTTCTGTATGTGAGGCATTACATTTTGCCATAATTAGGTTGGAAAGCGCTTTGAGTCCCCTGCTGGGAGGGAGGGGGGGAAGGAAAGTGGTATACAAGTGAAGTAAATAAATAAATAATAACCAACATTTGTACTTTGCCTGGAAAATAGTTGGCAGCCAGTGCAATGATTTCAGTAAAGGTGCAAAATAATCCATTCTAGGTATTCCTTTAACCAGTCTGTCTGCCATGTTTTGAACTAATTGATGTTTCTGAACATGGCACAGAGGTGGCAATGAACAGCACATTGCAGAAATTCAACCTTGAAGTGACCAGCACATACATTAACATATTTAGCTCTTCCACTTCTATGGAGATATATAACAGATGAAGACAAATGCAAATGACATGCCAGATGAACACAAAGGGAATTTCATGCAATCCCAACAGGAATCTGCAACATTCCTGAGGATTCTTACAGAAGTGCCTTAACATATTCCAGATAGGGATGCATTCTCTAAAAAAGTTGGAGAAAAATATATGTGGAAACATAGGCGCTCATGGCTGTGGCACTCATCGTGACCCGCTATTTGCCTACTTGAACTTTATAGGCTAGAGGCCTACTCTGCACTTTACTGCCATCACTGCCTCCATGATACCTAAGTTACGTCCAAGTCTGTCGCACTTTATGCTGGCACTTGCACTTTGTGCATTGTTAATAGTGTACAACAACTCGGAGGGAGGTGGAAGTTGCAGGGAGGGCGGGGTTACGGGAGAAAGATCAACGTTTTATTTGGGTGCACGAAACCAGGATTCCCTATACGGTGTTCAATTGGGTGATATGGGGAGAGAACATGCAGGAGGGATGGTTCCCGGGTGGGGGGCTCATATAGGGGTGGTGATCGGGAGGGGAAGATGCGGGAAAGGGAGACCCAAAGTATGGATTCGGCCTAGAATTTGTGATGGATCTAAATTACCAATTCGACCTAGAAGTGAGCACTCTAAAACTTCTATTCGGCCAAAAATTAGCGCAAGAACTTTAATAAATTTAAACCGGGCTCCTGACAAAACTAAGCTGAGTACCCAGGAAGGTGGCCCCTCCCGGTTGAAAGTGGTGCTGTTCAATGCCAGGTCAGTCAATGGTAAAACATCAACAATACAAGATTTAATTCTGGAAGAACAAGCTGACCTGGCTTGTATAACGGAGACCTGGTTGGACGAGGCTGGGGGGGGGGTTAATCTCTCTCAGCTTTGCCCACTGGGTTATTCCGTACAGCACCAATCAAGACTGGGAGGGCGGGGAGGGGGAGTCGCAGTGGTCTATAAGGATTCCATCCCCTTGACCAGGTGCCCCATCCCGCAGTCAACCACGTTCAAATGTGTCGGCCTAAGGGTTGTGGACCGGGACAGGATAGGGATTCTGCTAGTGTACCGACCACCCCGCTGCACTACAGTCTCCTTACCTGAGCTAGCCGGAGTGGTCTCTGGCCTGGCCGTGGAGTCTCAATGGCTCATTGTGCTGGGAGACTTCAACGTCCATGCCGAGACCACTCTATCAGGAGCGGCTCAGGACTTCATGGCCGCCATGGCAACCATGGGCCTGTCCCAGCTAATATCGGGTCCCACCCATAGCGCAGGACACACGTTAGATCTGGTTTTCTGCCAGGGATGGGAGGAAGGCGGCGGAGTGGAGGAACTGACCATCATTCCTTTGCCATGGACCGACCACCACCTGATCAGGTTTAGACTTACTGTGCCTTTCCTCCTCCTCAGGGGTGGTGGACCCATTAGAATGGTCCGCCCCAGCAGACTTATGGATCCGGATGGATTCCTGACGGCTCTTGGGGATTTCCCTGCCTCCTCGGTAAGCGACCCTGTTGAGGCTCTTGTGTCTCTCTGGGATAGGGAGATGACAAGGTGTTGCCTTCTAGGGCCTGGCCACACTTGATCTCCCTGAACAAACCACACAGCTTTGAGGTACAACACGGTTTTATTGTGCAAGAAATAAGGAAAGCGTGAAGGCTGATACAAAGCCTTGAAGTTGCAGCAATCAGGAACGGCAGGTAGGTATGGTCCTGCAGCAGGGAGTCCAAGCCGGATGCAAATACAGAGTCTCTTGGTAAGATCCTCGCCAAATCCGCAAACGGAGCAGCTTGGGAAGCAGGGAATAAAGTAACAGAGTCTTTTCAGGAACGAGACTTGAGCAAGACGCAGACAGAGTTCAGCAAACCAAGGCAGCGCGTTGCAGAGGGCGGATGTAGCTTAAGGACAGGCCGGCAACGGCCGGGCTTTCAGAGAAGCATCTTCCTTACGCAAAATTGATCCGGAATGGGATCTGTTGTGCGGCAACCACAGATATAGGATTTGCTGACCAGCTCTACTGCGTCGAACATCAAGTCCAATGATTGATGGGAAACTATATGTTTATTGTTACCTAAGGTCCATCGGAATGTGCCTGCCAATTACCAGGCCCAGATGTCTTCGGGAGGATTTTATGGTTCCTCCGAAGCGCCTTAGAGAAAGGGATTCCATGCCAGTTTCACACGAGAATGCAAAGAGGGCCTGGAGAAGCTCAAACTGACTGTTTGATTGCTTTATAGTCCTGATGGCTTGATGCTGACCCAGGCAAAAGGGTGGCCTGAAGCCTCTGTAGTGTGACACCACCCCTCCTCTTACGCAAGCCCCCCCCCCCTCTCGCTCCGGGACCCGGCTTGTCGGGGTAGGCCTGATGAAATTGCCTTACCAGTTCGTTGGCATGGAGGTCCGTTGCTGGGACCCAACATCTCTCATCTTGGCCAAAACCCACCCAGTCAATCAAATATTGGAGCTGGCGATGATGCACTCTAGAATCCAAAATCTCCTCCACCTCGTACTCCTCTTCTCCATCCACGATGACTGGCGGGGGGGCCTTGCCCCCTTCAGCTCGAACGTCATTTGCCAAACGCAGCAGAGCTCGGTGGAACACAGGGTGGATCCTCATCCCCTTGGGAAGTTGCAACTTATATGCCACAGGAGAAATTCTGGCGATGATCTTGTAGGGGCCCACATACTTGGCACTGAGCTTGCAGCAAGGGCGGCAGGAGGGCAGATGGCGGGTAGACAACATCACCTGGTCTCCCACCTTCAGCTCTGGCCCCTCCTGCCGGTGGCGGTCGGCTGCCCGCTTGTAGTCTGCCTTGGCCTGGTCTAGTTGCACCTTTAAAGTCTGTTGTACCGCGGCCAGTTCCTGCAACCGCTCTTCAGCGGCAGGGACGTTGCCGGATTCAATCACTGCAGGATAAAACCGGGGGTGATAGCCCAGGTTTGCAAAAAACGGGGTCTGTTGAATGCTCTCATGCACAGAGTTGTTGTAAGCAAATTCCGCCAGGGAGAGGAGGGCGGCCCAGTTGTCCCGCTGGTAGTTAGCGTAGCACCGCAGGTACTGTTCTAAGGTCCCATTAACCCTTTCCGTCTGCCCGTCTGTCTCCGGATGATGGGCGGTGGACATCCGGGCCTCAATTCCCAGCAACCTCTGTGTCTCTTTCCAGAACTGGGACATGAACTGGCTGCCCCGGTCAGTGACCAAGCTCCTAGGCAGTCCGTGGAGCTTGAACACATGGTGTTGAAACAGGTCCGCCGTTTCTTTGGCGGAGGGCAGCCCGGGGCACGCGACGAAGTGGCTCATCTTTGTAAGGCAATCCACTACCACCAGCACCGCGGTATTCCCCTGGGACGCTGGCAAGTCGGTGATGAAGTCTGCGGAAATCATATCCCAGGGGCCCCGGGGGGTGGCCAGCGGTTGCAGTAGACCCGGCGGCTTGCCCACCCCATGCTTGGCTCTTTGGCAAACCGGGCAGGTGGTGACGTACCTCTCGATCTCCCGTCGCATCTTGGGCCACCAGAATTCCCGGGCTATCAGCTGAATGGTCTTGAATAGGCCAAAATGTCCCGCAGCCTTGCTGTCATGGCACAGCTTCAGGATCCCCTGCCTTTCCGGGCCCTGGGGCACGTAGACCTGGTTACGATGGCACAAATGTTCACTCCGCACGCTAAACGGGTACTGTATCTCCTTCGCCAGTTGCTCCTTGGCCCACGGATCCTCCTATTGCCTGGCGCGAATCTGCGCGTCCAGGGGAAGTTTCTCCACGGGGTCAGGTGCTCTATGACCCGGTGTGTCCGGAGCGGGGCGGGAGGCATTCTCCGTAGCTGCTGCAAAGTTTTCCAGCTGTAGCAACCGGCAGTCGGGACTGTCTTCGCAGTCCCGGGTGTACTCCGGCTTTCTTGACAGGGCATCGGCCTGCTTGGTCTGAGCAGGCGTGACATAGTGGATCTTGAAGTGGAACCGCTCGAAGAACAGGGCCCAGCGCTGCTGGCGCTGGTTTAGCTTCTGCGCCGTATTCAAGTGCTCGAGGTTCCGATGGTCGGTGTGGACCTGAATCTCATGCTGGGCGCCTTCGAGAAGGTGCCGCCAGAACTGAAATGCAGCTTTGATAGCCAAGAGTTCTTTCTCCCAGATGGTGTAATTCTTCTCAGGGGCCGTCAGCTGCCTGGAAAAGAAGTAACAGAGTCTTTTCAGGAACGAGGCTTGAGCAAGACGCAGACAGAGTTCAGCAAACCAAGGCAGCCCGTTGCAGAGGGCGGATATAGCTTAAGGACAGGCCGGCAACGGCCGGGCTTTCAGAGAAGCATCTTCCTTACGCAAAGTTGATCCAGAATGGGATCTGTTGTGCGGCAACCACAGATATAGGATTTGCTGACCAGTTCTACTGCGTCGAACATCAAGTCCAATGATTGATGGGAAACTATATGTTTATTGTTACCTAAGGTCCATCGGAATGTGCCTGCCAATTACCAGGCCCAGATGTCTTCGGGAGGATTTTATGGTTCCTCCGAAGCGCCTTAGAGAAAGGGGAGTCTAGTTTTGGTAACCTTGAACAGTTATCTAGGCATTCCGTGCCAGTTTCACACGAGAATGCAAAGAGGCCCTGGAAGGGCCTGGAGAAGCTCAAACTGACTGTTTGATTGCTTTATAGTCCTGATGGCTTGATGCTGACCCAGGCAAAAGGGTGGCCTGAAGCCTCTGTAGTGTGACATCAGGGCTATTGACACGATCGCTCCAGAACGCTCCCTCTCGAGTAACCGAGCTAAACCAGCTCCTTGGTTTACTGAGGAGCTGGCAGCAATGAAGCGAAAAAAGAGGAGGCTAGAGTGCGTGTGGCGTCAGAAGTGGAGCAGATCAGCTCATGCACACCTGGTCTCCTTTTTGAGGACCTATGACGCAGCAACAAAAGCAGCACAAAAAAATCTATTGCGGCCAAGGTGGCCGCCGTGAAGAACCGTCCAGCGGAACTGTTCCGAGTCGTCAGAGGTCTTTTAAATCCACCGCAGTGCGAGATCCCTGACAGCTCAGCGGTACGCTGCGAAGAATTTGCCAAGATCTTCATGGATAAAGTGGCGCTGATCCGTTCCGATTTCGATACCACTTTAACGGCAGTCTCTGAGGATGTGACACGAGCATCTGCTTGTCAGGTTTTAATGGATTCGTTTCAATTGGTTCAGCTCGAGGATGTGGACAAGATCTTTGGAGAGGCGAGGCCCACCACGTGCATCCTAGACCCCTGCCCATCCTGGCTGATCAAGGAAGCCAGAGGGGGTTTGGCAGTGGGTAAAGGTGGTGGTTAATGCCTCCCTTCGGGAAGGCATCATTCCAGCCAGCTTAAAGCAAGCTGTTATAAAACCGCTGTTGAAGAAACCATCACTGGACCCCACCCAATTAGTCAACTATCGGCCAGTTTCCAATCTCCCCTATTTGGGCAAAGTCATGGAACGTGTGGTGGCTTCGCAACTCCAGGGGTTCTTGGTAGACACTGATTATCTTGATCCGGCACAGTCTGGCTTTAGGCCGGGACATGGTACTGAAACAGCCTTGGTCACCTTGGTAGATGATCTACGCCGGGAACTTGACAGGGGGAGTGTGTCCCTGTTGGTTCTGCTGGACCTCTCAGCGGCTTTTGATACCATTGACCACGGTATCCCTCTGGGTCGCCTTGCAGATATGGGGCTTGGGGGGTACTGCATTGCAGTGGCTCCAATCCTTCCTGGAAGGTCGTACCCAGAAGGTGTCATTGGGTGACACCTGTTCGGCTCCACAGCCGTTGTCCTGTGGAGTCCCTCAGGGTTCAGTACTGTCCCCGATGTTGTTTAACATCTACATGAAACCGCTGGGAGAGATCATTCGGAGTTTCGGAGTAAGGTGTTATCTGTACGCAGATGACGTCCAGATCTGTCACTCCTTTCCACCTGTCACCAAGGAGGCTGTCCAAACTTTGAACCGGTGCTTGGCCGCTGTGTTGGACTGGATGAGGGCTAGCAAATTGAAACTAAATCCAGACAAGACAGAGGTCCTCCTGGTCAGTCGCAAGGCCGAACAGAGCATAGGGTTACAGCCTGTGTTGGATGGGGTTACACTCCCCCTGAAGATGCAGGTTCGCAGCTTGGGAGTATCTTGGACTCATCGCTGAGCCTGGAACCCCAGGTCTCAGCGGTGGCCAGGGGACCTTTTGCACAGTTGAGACTTGTGCGCCAGCTGCACCCGTACCTTGGGAAGTCTGATCTGGCTACGGTCATCCACGCTCTGGTCACATCCCGAATAGATTACTGCAACGCACTCTACGTGGGGCTGCCTTTGAAGACAGTTCGGAAATTGCAATTAGTCCAGCGGGCAGAAGCCAGATTACTAATGGGAGCTACATACAGGGAGCATACCACCCCCCTGTTGTGCCAGCTCCACTGGCTGCCTGTCCAATTCCGAGCTCAATTCAAAGTGCTGGTTTTGACCTTTAAAGCTCTATACGGTTCTGGCCCAGCTTACTTGTCCGAACGCATCAGCCGCTACGTCCCACCTTGCAATCTAAGATCATCCGGGGAGGCCCTGCTCTCGCTCCCGCCAACTTCTCAAATGTGGCTGGTGGGGACGAGGGACAGGGCCTTCTCGGTGGTGGCTTCCCGTCTGTGGAATGCGCTCCCTATGGAGGTACGGTCCACCTCATCCATCCTGGCATTTAGGAAAAAGGTAAAATCCTGGCTTTGGGACCAGGCGTTTGCACACCAGCACTAGGCAGCATGTTAGATGGGGATTTTAATGGAAATAGATGAAGAGGGTCAATGTTTTTATGGATTGAATATTGTTTTAACTTGGAATGACTGTGTATGATGCTGATGAAATTGTATTTTAATGTGTCTTAATGTATCTTAATTGTTGTGGGGTTTTGGGGTTTTATGCTGTCATGATGTGGGCATCGAATTGTGCCATACTGTAAGCCGCTCTGAGTCCCCCCTCGGGGGTTGAGAAGAGCGGGGTAAAATCCTGAAATAAATAAATAAATAAATAGGTTTGTTCTATAAGTTTCAGAACATTTGAAAACCATGTTGTGAAACAAAGGTGGAAAACTGCTAGGTGTCGGTTGGATGATGGGATAATGGGATATGTAATCCTCAATATCTACAGTTGCAGAGAATCAGCAGAAGGTGGTTGATGGTTATGTGAGCAAACAGCAACAAAAAGAACAAAGCTTGGCTTCTTGTAAAAAAACGGCACAAACTTTAATTTACAAAAATACTGTAGTTTCAAACAAACAAAAAAGCAGCAACATGCTCTTTAGATAAACAGTCCGTGTGGAAAGAGAAAAACAAACATATAATGTAGTTCTCCTTCAGTACACTCCCACACACTCTTCAGCAACAGGCTTCTGTGTTAACTCACACAGTATTGCAGCTTCCAGCATTCCTGTCACCATTCCAGCATTCAATGAATGCATTTCTCCAAGCTTATCTTTGTATTTCTGCCAGCTATAAATGCATTTCTCCAAGCTTTGAATGCATTTCTCCAAGCTTATCTTGAGGCTTTCTTTCAGCTTCTCCGACTCTTCCATAAACATTCCCTGAGTCAGCCAGCCAGCACACCAGCCAGCACACCAGCCTCTTCACACCAGTCAGATTTTTTTCCAATCAATCTAACCCAATCTGTTCCATTGGAGATTTATACACACAGCTGCTCCACCGCTCTAGAGCCAGGTAAAACTCAGCTGCAGCTATTCAAACACACTAGCAAAAGCTTTACTCTCTACACATAAACTAAACATAACAGATATTCAAACCCCAAACACTTGTTTGATATCTTTACATTCTGACACTAGGGATTACTGAGTTATTTCATCAATTACAGGGCCTATTCAGTGGTGGCCCCTCAGCTATGGAACGCCCTTCCTAGGGATATTAGATCGCCTCCTCCCTCCTAACATTTCAAAAGAGAGTCAAGACCTGGCTGTTCAAGCAGGCATTTGAAGATGCAGTATAACTGTTTACTTGAGATTGATGGATTGATATGATGATGCGATGGAAAATGGTTATAATGATGAGATGCTGAAAATTGTATTTTATGATTTTAATTGTTGATTGCATATTGTTTTTATATGGTAATTGTATTAATTATTTAAATTGTGTTTTTTCTTTGGGCATTAATTGCCAGATGTAAACTGCCTTGAGTCGCCTTCGGGCTGAGATTGACTTTTTAGAAATATAGTAAATAAATAAATAGTTAACTCCCTGAATCAATATACTCACACATTTGAAATTTAAAACATATTGATACTAAAATAGAATTAAACATAGGACTATTAAAAATACATAGCGAAAACAGATAAAACCATCAAAAACTTCTTGAACTACATAAAATACAGCACCCCCTGGTTTGGTCTTTACAACTTTCCACTCTAAAAGCCTGCCTGAATAAAAAGGTCTTAGCCTGCCGCTGGAAAGACAGAAGGGAAGAGGCTGTTCTGATTTCTCTGGGAAGAAAATAATTCAGTATTCTGCTGAAAGAATGGAAAGTAATTCTTCCCATCTCTTCTCTTGTAGGGGTATCTACTCCAGAAAGAATCCCAATGATGACCAATTTCAGCCAATCTGTGAACTCTTCTTTCAATGCTACGATGGAATACAACTCAACTGAGAATCCTGAGAAATCTAATACGTCACCAAATTATTATCTTCTAATTTTTAACATCGTCAGACTACTTATCACCTTTTCTGGACTTGTAGGGAATGGAAAGATCATTTGGCTTCTTGGGTTCCGCATTAAGAAGAATCCCTTCACCACCTACATTTTGAACCTCTCCATTGCTGACTTTGTTGTGCTCACAGTTCAAGTTCCTATGAATATGTTCGAAATTATGCATTTATTTACTCTTGATTTTCTTCCTTATTTGTTTCTCCTATTACCATTACACATCCTTAAAGCCTCATTCATTGCCAGTCAGTTCCTGTTGACAGTCATTAGCACTGATCGGTGTGTATGCATCTTCTTCCCACTATGGCATCGATGCCACCGTCCAACACATTTGTCCACTGCTGTATGTGTCGTGATATGGATCTTCACTTTTTTAATCTTTGCTACAGAAATCATCCTGGAATTCTATTTTTACTACGTTAAGTTTATGTTGTTCCTGTTTGCCTTATGTGCTGTGCTTTGCATGCCCATCATGTGTGTCTCCACTACAGCTATATTAATTAAAATCTGCTTAAACTCACGACTGAAGAAGCAGGGCAAGCTGATAAGAGCTATTTTACTTACGCTTGTATTCTTCCTCCTCTTTGCTTTCCCAGTTAATGTCTATCACATTTTGCTCTTTCTAAAATTCCCATATTCTGATTTCTCGGTATATGCTTATCTATGTTTTTCTCTAAACAGCACGATTAACCCCATCATTTATTATTTTGTAGGAAGAGGGAAAAGAGGTAAATTCAGGAAGGGAATAAATAATGTGCTTGAGAAACTCTTCAAGGAGGAGGAAGACTATAGGGAGCAACAGGAAACCAGAAATGAGATAGAGTTATAGGAATCCTGTGAGAGTTAAGTTAATCTTTTGGGAGAAAAACTCTTTTGTACCCCAATGCATTTGAAAATTCTGATTATCTGAAAGATCTGAAGGGAAACCTGTTATAGATTCTGTATATCCATCTGTGTATCCATGTATATCAATGCCTGCCACTGCACCTGTCTTTATTCCATGCAGTTGATGTAGCAAGCTATTATGTAGAATTCATGCAGTTTGATACCACTTTAACTCCATGGCTGAATGTGAAGGAATATTGGGAGTTATAGTTTCACAAGGTCTTCAGCCTTCTGTGCCAAGAGTGTTGTGGCTTCCCCAAACTCCAGCTCCCAGGATTTCATAGCACTGGGTCATGACAGTTAAAATCGTGTTGAACTGTATTATATCTAGAGTGAAGGGCCAGGCATTAGCATAGCAGGTTAAACCACCAGCTGCAGAAAATCTTGTCAATCAAAAGACTGACAGTACGAAGCCCATGTCAGGGTGAGCTCCTGACCTTTAGTCAGCTTCTGCCAACCTAGCAGTTTGAAAGCAAAATGTGAGTGATAAATACGAACCTCTTAAAAGTGGGGAGGTATTAAAGGTACCCAAAAGGAAATGCTATAAAAATGCCGACAATTGAATAAAGGAGGAAGTTTATGAACAAAGCTCTTCAGCAGGGAAATGGAGAGACAGCACCCCCCATGGCTGGAACTGAGCTCAAGTTGCCGAAGATGGGGAAAAGCATATATATACCTCTATCTATGTACAATTGTATGTCAATGTATAAATGACATTGAACATTTGCTGCATATGTATGTTCTCTGATCCATCCTGAGTCTCCTTCGGGGTGAGAAGGGCAAGATATAAATATTGTAAATGTGTGAAGAAAGAAAATAAATAAAAAAGAAAGCAATATTCTTTTTCTCCTTTTTCACCTACTATCTCCTGAAACAACTATTTCCTTGAGGCTTTTCTTTAACTATATCTAGCATAATTTTTCTTGCAGCTGTTACCAAACAATAGAAAAGTAACTCTTTGTTTTTCTCTTTCTATGTCCAACATATATTCTTATTTCCAAAGCTTGCAAAAGTTACTGCAATGTTGCATCATCTAGCTAGCCTTCACAAATTAAGCCAATGGCTCTCAAGCAAACATGTACTCAAAACAGTGAAGGCACATTCTAAAGTTTAAGAAGAGACTTTTCTGGAGGATGTAATTAATCAAGATAAGAGAACTGCAGGAATGCAGCCTGAAAACAATGTATTCTACTCAGAATTGTGTAAAGATGAGAAATATGCAATTCAGAAGTACAGAAAGGGCTTCTGAAACAAGATGAAACTATACAATATTACAGGCCTACCCAAACAGTTTTAATTGTGAATTTTAATCTCCACTGTACGCCAGGTTTTAGTCTTGTGTATTTTGATACATATTTCATGGAGGCATGTTTTAATATGTGTATTTTACAAAGTGTTTTAAAATATTTATGTTTTTGTTATCTATTTGTAATGCTGTAACCCACCTTGAGCTGTGAGCAGAGGCAGGCAAGAAATAAAACTATCATCATAATCATGGGACCGGGACTGTGGCGCAGCTGGCTGGCAGTCAGCTGCATTATGATCACTACTGACCAGAAGGTCATGAGTTCAAAGCCTACCCGGGTCGAGGTGACCTCTTGACCAAATTGTGTAGCTTGTTGTCGACCTTTGCAACCCGAAAGATAGTTGCATCTGTCAAGTAAGAAATTTAGGTACCACTTTGTGCGGAGGCTAATTTAATTGATTTATGAGGCCATAAAATCTTCAGGAAGTATGCAAAGAATGAAGGAATGCAACAGCTCCCCCTGGTGGCCAGAATCTGGAATGTTAAATAGCATCTAGTATCTGCCTATATATGTTGTGTGTCTATGGCATTGAATGTTTGCCTGTATATGTACATTGTAATCTGTCCTATGTCCCCTGTGGGATGAGAAGGGCGGAATATAAATGATGTAAATAAATAAATAGTTAAAAGCTGGGCCGGGTTTGAATTGTGCATAATGTTCATATTATTGTTTGGAAATACTTTCTAATTTGTCCTCAATGTACCGGTATATGATACAATGTTGTCAATGGCTTCTTATTATGATGGGTCTAATATGATTTATTTGTAATGAGTATTCTGACAAAATAAGGTTGGATATAAGAGCAATGTACTCATTTATTTGATTATACTGAAGTTCTACTGAGAAAAATAGACTGCTCTTGTTGTTTCTGTTTTGCATTTGAACTGGTAGCTTCCCTGCTACGTTAGCATTAGTACAGTTGTTCCTTCCACTGGTGGGAGAAGTTTCTTTGACTTACTATCAACCTGACTGATGTTTTACAATCTGAAGATGTACTCCAAAATTGGTCACTGTTCGGCCAGGCTACCGAGGGCTTCACTCCTAGTTCTGAACCTGAAGTTCCCTCCATTAGAGACTTAACTATGAAAGAACTCAGACTAATTCAGGTACAACTAAACACCACAACACTGGCAGATTATGTGAGGAGAAATTTGATCCCTAGGGGTCTCAGAATTCAGATTGGACCAGGCACATATAGTGATGACGTGGAGTTTGTTTCCCAGTGGAAAAATATCCTAGACACCTGTTCTAAAAGCCTTATGACCCTATTAATTGAAAGGGCCACTAAAGAAATTAACACTTTGAAAACTGAGATCAGTTCCATCAAATCCTCCATAGAATGAGGCATTCCGCAACCCGATTTAGACAAAATAAAGCGGCAGC
Source organism: Anolis apletophallus (assembly GCA_030556195.1). Taxonomy (NCBI): domain Eukaryota; kingdom Metazoa; phylum Chordata; class Lepidosauria; order Squamata; family Anolidae; genus Anolis; species Anolis apletophallus. The sequence continues at coordinate 140,065,695 of JARBWK010000007.1, forward strand.
GTGATCAACTTTTCACGGATCTCAAGAAACTCAAAATTATTAAATTCAATAGAGATCAGGGTGATTTTGATTCTAACCGAGTGTATAGATGGACATACAAGACAGTTGATAAGTCTCGCTCATGCCAAGTTCACTTCTCGAACGAATCGTTATACAGTGATGGCCCACAGGAAGAATCTGGCTCACTTTTGGACTCTTCCTCCAGGTCCCACTCAAATAGATACTTCTTGAGGAGCCAGAATCCCAACAGATACCAATACCGCAGAAATTTTCGGAGGGGAGGGGGTCGCAGGGCAACAATATTCTTGAATTTATCCAGTTTTTCTTTCTTTTCCAATGATTTACGCATCCTGAATAAAGGTTTATCATTTGTATTTACACCAAATTGTATGGATATTACTCTTAGGAAAGACCTAGCAGGACTATTTAAGAGTATCTGCCTAAAAGAATTCTTTAATGAGCAACCCACAGATGACCCTCTCAGCCAGACTTCCCTTCTGGCCTTTTATATTAAGAGCTCTTTCACTCCAGTCAATATTTCATATTGTTTGAGAATTTTCGAAGAAGTAGTATTATGGGAGGTTAATCAGATAGATCATAGACTGGATGGCAAGATTCAGAACATGTCCTGTGAAGATGTTAACCGCATACGTTTCTTGGGCAATCACCCTAAAATAATTTTCAAACCTGCGGATAAAAGGGGTGGACTTGTATGTTTGGGCAGGACTGATTATGAAAATGAAGTATGTAGACAGCTGAATGATATTAACTTTTATCGGAAAATGCCAGGAGATCCACTACCTCACTTCTCCAGGGTCATCAATACCACTGTTTACAATGGACTATCCTTGGACTATATTGACATTAAACTTGCCAATTTTTTAGTCAATAAACATCGCAGAAAACCTCAGTTCTACGTCTTGCCAAAGACGCACAAGGGAATCCATCCGCCTCCTGGGCGTCCAATTGTGTCGGCTTCCAACAGCATATTACAGAACATAGCCGAATATCTTGACTATTTGTTACAGCCCTTTGTCCGTGAATTACCTACTTTCCTCCAGGACACTATGGATTTTATCAATAAAATTGTAAACATCTCAGTGGAACTTGGCGACATTTTGATTTCTGCCGATGTCAATTCCCTTTACACACACATCCCACTGCCTGAAGTGAGACGAGTGATCATGGATGTCTTCGATTTACGCCAGATGCCACATTCACCTCCCACCCACTTCTTCATGAGTCTCCTAGATATCGTGTTTGAAATGAATTATTTTTGCTTCAACAATACCTACTTTTTGCAGATAGGGGGAGTTTCAATAAGATCACCTGCTGTTGCAACCTAGACCTGGCAGATCCCTCAGTAAGGGCTGCGTCAAATAAGGGCTGATAAAGAGCAGCATATTTTCTTTCCAGTTCATGAACTTCTTCATAGAATTTTGCTTCTATCTGTGCACATTTAACTTGAAGATTCTTGAGTGCATTTACATGTCTCTTAACTACTTTAGGTAAGCTTTCAATATACCCTGTTGGTGTTCCAACCAAACCATCAAGTCTTTCTTGAAGGGCTGCATCAAATAAGGGCTGATAAAGAGCAGCATATTTTCTTTCCAGTTCATGAACTTCTTCATAGAATTTTTCTTCTATCTGTGCACATTTAACTTGAAGATCCCTCAGTAAACCACTTTAGACCAGCCGTGATTAAATGCTTTATTTAGAATTTAGAATAAGTAAAATATTTAGAATAAGTAAAAAGAATGAAAGAGATAAAAAGATAGTCCATTGATGCCCCTAGCATCAGAATATTGCAATGCAATAGTCCAAAAGAGTTCAAAGGTTTAGTTCATGAAGAAAAGGTCTTGGTGTCCCAATGGGCTAAACTCCTGGATATATCTTTAGCAACAAAGGCTTGGCAAATACTTGGCTGCGATGACTTGAAGGCCCAGCAGCCCGGTCTAGAATGTGAGTACATGGAGCTTGGCAAGGAAATCTCAACGTTGGCACGAGATGCGGAGCATCCTCGGGACCCAACTTATATAGGCCCCCCTTGGCTTTGATCTTGGATGCGCTGACTACGACGCAGCACTTTCCCATGGAAAGTCTGCGGGCCTGGCCCTCCCTTGCCTTCCGAGGAGGGAAAGTATGTCCGCTCATTAGTGGCTGCACCTGGATTCCAGGGAGGCAACAAGGCTTCGTCGTACCAGGTCTGCTTATCGGCCTGGGAAGGGGAAAGGCTGCGCCTGCCCTTGACCTCTGGCTGACACAGAGGCTTTTGCAGAGGTTTGCTCTCAGGGCTAGCTGAGGTCTTGGAATTACCATGGCTTCTGTCTGGCTTAGCTATGGGACCAGACTGGGGTCTGACACTTGTGGCTCCAAGTGTGGCTAATCTTTTTATGGGACATTTAGAATAAATACGCCTTGTTAGTGATAATCCTATGTCAGACAATATTCATTTTTGGGCACTATATTGACGATGTTTTTGTTCTACTCAGGAGTAACACCAACGTAGAACACTTCACCAGATGGATCAACTCATGGCATCCTGCCATTCAATTTTCTGTTAACACCTGTTTCGATGGCATCAATTTTTTGGATGTGTCAGTGTTTACACGTGACTCTAAGTTGAGAGTTAAATGTTATAAGAAACCCATGGATGGAAATTCGTTTTTACATCATGCAAGCTACCATTGAGAATATTCCGTTCTCTCAACTGATAAGATTAAAGTGCAACTCTTCCTTTAAGAGGGACTATGAAGGTACCTACTTCCACGTGTGGTGGGAGTGCAAGGTGGTAAAGAAATATTGGTGGGAGATATTTAAGAGGACAAAAGACATTTTGGGAAAAAAATTTGATTTTAAACCAGAGTATTTTTTACTGGGGATATTTGATTTTGAGTTAGAGAAAAATGACGATAAAATCTTCTTTTACTTGGCCGCTGCAGCAAGGACAAGTTTGGCCAGATTCTAGAAACTCAAAGAAGTGCCAACCTACCAGGATTGGTTAACAAAAGTATATGACATAATGAATATGGATCTGCTGACGCAGAAAGTAGCACAAAACAGGGCTCTAGAAAATAGAACAGATTGGAACAAATATATTGAATATCTAAAATCGAAGAAATATAAAATAATATGATTTAAATCTGCATATAT
>JARBWK010000007.1:140068947-140079989 GCA_030556195.1 Anolis apletophallus
AACTCTATCTATGTACAATTGTATGTCAATGTATAAATGACATTGACGTTTGCTGCATATGTATGTTCTGTGATCCATCCTGAGTCTCCTTCGGGGTGAGAAGGGCAAGACTAATTCAGGTACAACTAAACACCACAACACTGGCAGATTATTTGAGGAGAAATTTGATCCCTAGGGGTCTCAGAATTCAGATTGGACCAGATACATATAGTGATGACAAGGAGTTTGTTTCCCAGTGGAAAAATATCCTAGATACCTGTTCTAAAACCCTTATGACCCTATTAATTGAAAGGGCCACTAAAGAAATTAACACTTTGAAAACCGAGATCAGTTCCATGAAATCCTCCATAGAAGGAGGCATTCCGCAACCTGATTTATACAAAATAAAGCGGCAGTGTGATCAACATTTCACTGCTCTCAAGAAACTCAAAAGTAATAAATTCAATAGAGATCAGGGTGATTTTGATTCTAACCGAGTGTATAGATGGACATACAAGACAGTTGATAAGTCTCGCTCACGCCAAGTTCACATCTCTAACGAATCGTTATACAGTGATGGCCCACAGGAAGAATCTGTCTCACTTTCGGACTCTTCCTCCACATCCCACTCAAATAGATACTTCTTGAGGAGCCAGAATCCCAACAGAAACCAATACAGCAGAAATTTTCGGAGGGGAGGGGGTCGCAGGGCAACTACATAGTCTTGAATTTATCCAGTTTTTCTTTGTTTTCCAATGATTTACGTATCCTGAATAAAGGTTTATCATTTGCATTTACACCAAATTATATGGATATTACTATTAGAAAAAACCTAGCAGGACTATTTAAGAGTATCTGCCTAAAAGAATTCTTTAATGAGCAACCCACAGATGACCCTCTCAGCCAGACTTCCCTTCTGACCTTTCATATTAAGAGCTCTTTCACTCCAGTCAATATTTCATATCATTTGAGAATTTTCGAAGAAGTAGTATTACGGGAGGTTAATCAGATAGATCATAGAATGGATGGCAAGACTCAGAACATGTCCCATGAAGGTGTTAACCGCATACATTTCTTGGGCAATCACCCTAAAATAATTTTCAAACTTGCTGATAAAAGGGGTGGACTCGTATGTTTGGACAGGACTGATTATGAAAATGAAGTATGTAGACAGCTGAATGATACCAACTTTTATCAGAAAATGCCAGGAGATCCACTACCTCACAGGTTTAGTTCATGAAGAAAAGATCTTGGTGTCCCAATGGGCTAAACTCCTGGATATATCTTTGGCAACAAAGGCTTGGTAAATACTTGGGTACGATGACTTGAAGGCCCAGCAGCCCGGTCTGGAACTTGAGTACGTGGAGCTTGGCAAGGAAATCTCAACGTTGGCACGAGATGCAGAGCATCCTCGGGACCCAACTTATATAGGCCCCCCTTGGCTTTGATCTTGGATGCGCTGACTACGACGCAGCACTTTCCCATGGACAGTCTGCAGGCCTGGCCCTCCCTTGCCTTCCGAGGAGGGAAAGTATGTCCGCTCATTAGTGGCTGCACCTGGATTCCGGGGAGGCAACAAGGCTTGGCCGTACCAGCTCTGCTTATCAGCCTGGGAAGGGGAAAGGCTGTGCCTGCCCTTGACCGCTGGCTGACACAGAGGCTTTTGCAGAGGCTTGCTCTCAGGGCTAGCTGAGGTCTTGGAATTACCATGGCTTTTGTCTGGCTTAGCTATGGGACCAGACTGGGGTCTGACACTTGTGGCTCCAAGTATGGCTAATCTTTTTATGGGACATTTAGAAAAAATACACCTTGGCAGTGATAATCTTATGTCAGACAATATTCGTTTTTTTGGGCGCTATATTGATGATGTTTTTGTTCTACTCAGGAGTAACACCAACGTAGAACACTTCACCAGATGGATCAACTCATGGCATCCTGCCATTCAATTTTCTGTTAACACCTGTTTCGAGAGCATCAATTTTTTGGATGTGTCAGTGTTTACTCGTGACTCTAAGTTGAGAGTTAAATGTTATAAGAAACCCATGGATGTAAATTCGTTTTTACATCATGCAAGCTACTATTATTTTTCTTTGAAAGAGAATATTCCGTTCTCTCAACTGATAAGATTAAAGTGCAACTCTTCCTTTAAGAGGGACTATGAAACTCCAGCTGACACACTACTTCAAGATCTATCACAACGTGGCTATCCGAAGAACACTCTTAAAATGGCAAGACACAAAGCTGACTCTATAGATCGTACACACCTTCTCCAGTAAAGGACAAAGTCATGACCAAAAGGGATTATCTGGCCATTAACACTCACGCCACACATTAAGGCAATAATTAAGATTATAAAGAAATCATGGCACGTTATCTCAGACATCCCTGGTCTGCAGCATCCCCCCACTATCGCTTATAAACGTATGAACAATATAAAGGACCTCTTAGTGCACTCCACGTAAGGCACACGCGCACTAAGTAGCTCCTTGACTCCTGGATCAAGACCTTGTGGGAGGTGCAAAACTTGTAAGAACATCTGTACTGAGATGACTGTGTCCAATATCCATAGCAACAGGATGTTCAGAGTAAAAAGCTTTTCCACGTGTGCAACCGCCTCTTTGGTGTACGCCTTGATTTTCCCTTATCCCCACCCCTTTGTTTACATAGTGCAATCGACACGCTCTCTCAGAACGCGCTTCTCGGAACATCAATCTCACATTAGGACCGGTTGGGACAATTCTATCCTTTATATGCACTGCAAAACTCACCATCACTCTGCGGAATCGATGAGGATTATGGGACTGGAAGTGGTCAGAGCCCCTCCTCACTCAGATGCACAACAGTTACTGCTTCGATGTGAATCAAAGTGGATTACCCTCCTCCAGTCTGAGTCCCCGAAAGGGTTAAATGAGAGACTACCTCTCTCTACCTTATTAACATAAGCACCTGTGACTTACCTTCATGTTACACTATTATTGGTTCATTTCCTATGTAATAATCACTTGAGCCTTCTAAGATGCTGGTCAGAACCTTACTTTGAATTATTTATGGTATGTATTATTGCAAGTCAGACTACTCTGCTACCTTTGTTATTGAGAGTTACCTTGACTTCCATAATGAATACTTTAATTGTGTATATTATGTTGTATAGATTATTGTGGTCGCCACTGTTACATCGGACGGGTCTTGAGAAAGCAAACGCGAATGGGGGTGGCCATACAACAGTTGCCTGTCAATATCCCGGATTTGTGTGGGTGTCTGGATTGTCTCTTCACATAGCGGTTACCGTGAGTGGTATTTGCCGCTCACGGAGGACTCTTTTTCCCTATGATTTGGATACAAAATCCTCTATGAACATTACCTTTGTTTGGATACGCCGAAGATATGGCTTGTTAGTCTGTTGTTATATATAAAACGCCAAAAAATACGGCTTCATGGACTGAGAATATTAGAGACTTTATTATTTCTATGAACTGGGGAATTGTGTTTTTTGTTTGGAAATACTTTCTAGTTTGTCCTCAATGTACCGGTATATGATATAATATTGTCAATGGCATCTTATTATGATGGGTCTAATATGATTTATTTGCAATGAGTATTCAGACAAAAAAAGGTTGGATGTACTCACTTATTTGAGTATACTGAAGTTCTACTGAGAAAAATAGACTGCTCTTGTTGTTTCTGTTTTGCATTTGAACTGGTAGCTTCCCTGCTACGTTAGTATCATCAGCCCCACCCAGTTCCATACTACTGCTAGATGCTGAAGAATCAGCCACACCCAACTCTCTACTAACAAGAGCAGCAAGAGCCTCAGGCCCTACTACAACAAAGAATATGAACCACTTCCTCCATTTATAAGAGAAAACACCTTTAGGTAGATTGTCAGGGGTTTTTGATAATATTTTATTAATGACTCCATGTTCTATATAATAAAGCATTGTGCTGGATAAAGATTTTTATACAAAGCAACAAACAAAAACTTCCAGAGAGTTCTTAATGACCTATTTGAACTTGAAGGGGGGAGAATTCAACACAATCAATCCAGAATGCAAAACCCCGTGGCAGCAAAACACCAGAAAACGCTGATCCTCACACAATAGTCACATCCCCTTTTTTGATGAAAGAAAGAGGGATAAGTGTGTTTATTGTGTGAAGAAATGCAAGAACATATCATGCATTTACAGCTTTAAATTAAGCACTGACAAGGGCTATACACTTTGAAACATAAGATAAGCAATAGGTAATTTCATGGAAATATTTATGTGATAAAAAGCGATGATGAAACACCTTGGGTCAGATGCAAAACATTTTCTTAAATTGAAGGTTCTTGTAAACAGCTATGAGGTGATAGAGTTTCCCACAAAAATAAAGGACAAGTGCATTGCAAGTGTATTACAAGTTGCAAGCATATGGCTTGTAATGGAAGCTGAACTAGGACTGTCAGGGTTTGGTAGTTTTCCAAGTACAAAGCACAAACCTCATTTAGCAAAGGAAAAATGCAGCAGCTTCAGCTCAGCCCAGAAGCAATGTGGTCATTGAGAAAATCCTTGGTATAAAGGTAACTTACTTTATTGTAAGCATAAAATAAAACATCCACACAGGGGGGAGAATACAAAATAGAATGAAGTATTTAAGAACATAACAATTAGACTCCACCTTTCTCTTGGAACCTAATTGGTAAGCAACTCAACTGTACCTTATTACAATCAAATTAACATCAGTGAAATACTTAAAGGTACCAATATAATTTTGCAACATAATACTTTCAACACTCCTCCACAAAATTATATTGGTTCACATTTGTAAATTCAATTTCTCACAAAACTCATTGTGCTTTTCAAAAATTAAAGGTCTAGTCAAAATATCAATAACATTTCTTTGTAACTTTGAGGTTCAAACCAGTTATTCTTTTGAACCTTCACAAAATCACAATGGTACCTCTTTGGTGGAATACTTTTAATTTTTCTAGAACTACGCCTAGGAATGGTCCTTGCTCCTCCATCAGTCTCATCTGTTTCTGAACTACTAGAGGATTCAGCTTCGACTTTTCTCTTTTGAGAACCTTTACTCTCAATCACAGGACTACTGACTTGTGTTCCTGACTGTCTATCTTGAGATGTACTTGGTTGCATATTTGGCTGTACAGTCTGTTGTGGAACCAATTGTACCTGTGTACCTGTTTGTGTCATTGATTGTGAAGCTTGTTGTGTAGCTGGCTGTGTAGCTTGTGGTATATGTATAGGAGGAGTTTCAAAAGGCACAAACACTTCCTGATTTGAATGAATCCTCTCCCAACCACTATGTTGTTGGAACTTTACATTTCTAGAAACAATCACCCGATTGTCACCACACCAAAATCACCAACCCTTTGACTCAGGAGCAGGGCCAAGACATTTCAATTTCTTCCAAATAGTATCCTTCTTGTGTCTTTGTTGTGAAGGAATTAGGACAAATGCGTCACTTCCAAACACTCTAATCAAATTCAAATTAGGAGTCTTTCCAAAAAAAATACATAAGGAATACTATTGAAACTTCTACAAAAAGAACGATTGAGCACATAAATGGCGTTTGCCATGGCTTCAGCCCACAAACCATCAGATAAACTAGCATCTCTTAGAATTTTTCTAGCCACAACTTTTACAACTCCTATCCACTGTTCTGCGAATCCATTTTCACTAGATGAGTAAGGATTTGTCAATCTGTGAATTATTCCACGCTTTTCTACAGTCTTTACCAAATGTTGAGAACAGCCAGAATCAATTATGTAAGAGTTCATTGTATATCCATCTTTGAGGTCACCAGGAAAGCATTCTGAAAGTCCCTTGAAGAACTAGGTTTCTCCGCTTGCTTGTTTCTCCACTGTTCATGATTACATTTGTCGTGTAATGGCCTGGGATTATCAGGTATCTGATCAATACAAGCAGACAAATTAACATTTGCAAATGACCTTAAAATGAAAAATCCCTTTTCTTGTATAAGTTGCACTTCATTACCTTGAGGATCAATTAACACAGATCTCTCTTTCTTTAAAGACACATCAAAACCTTCATCCAAAAGTTTGCTTGCACTCAGAATGTTATACACAATTTCTTTAACAAAATACACATTCCTAAGAGTACAGTTCAGACTATCAATATAAAGATCACCACAAGAAATCACTTGAACTTTTCTATCATCAGCCAAAGAAATGAAATCTATATCAGAGTCTCTCACATTTGTCAAAAGTTCTACAGTCTTTACCAAATGTTGAGAACAGCCTGAATCAAGTATGTAAGAGTTCATTTTATCCATCTTTGAGGTCACCAGGAAAGCATGCTGAAAGTCCTTTGAAGAACTAGGTTTCTCCGCTTGCTTGTTTCTCCACTGTACTGGATTCTGCCAACAATTTTTTGCAAAATGTCCTTTCCTTTTACATTTAAAGCACACCACTTGTGACTTTGGCTTAACAACACAGGCAGTGTCATTAGAAGCAGTTCCTGAATACTTCTGCGCAGGAGCAAATCTTCTCAATTTCCGTTGAGCTTCAAATTCCATAATTTTTCCAGAAATAAAAGGTATTGTAAGAACCCTGTCCGGAATTCCATGAAGAGAATCCATAAACACATAAAAAGGTTGAGATAGGGACCCCATTAGAATTAAAGCTTGCTGCCCAGGGGAAAAAATAATGTTCCTTGCTCTTAATTCCGAAAAAAGAGCCACAACTTTTGTAACATGTGGCTGTACTGGAGTACCTTCCTCATGTTTGAGGTTAAACAGCTGGCGCATAAGAATTATCTTTGACCCACTGCTCTGTCTCTGAAACATATCTTTGAACAGATTCCACGCTGTTTGAGCATGAGGAATTTCATGAAGATGAACCAACAAAGGGTCTGTCACAGACAATTGAAGAAGCGACAGAGCCCTTTCATCTTGTTTCCTTTCAGCAGCATCAGGTTGAGCTGGCAAAGTTTCAATTATCTCCCATAAATCCTGCGAAACCAAAAATGCTTTAAATTTGATACTCCAACTCAGCCAGTTCTTATCAGTAAGTTTATCAAATGGGAGTGAACCAACTTGAACAGGCAGCAAAGCCATTGTGTTCTTTCACTTTAAAGTCCCAAAGTTCCAAAAACAAATTCACTGCAACAACAAAAAAGGACCCCCAGTATACCTGGGTTTAAGCCCAGCCAATTTACCTCCGTGTAAAATTGGCTTCTAGCAGTCCAATATCTTTCAAACTTTGCAGTATCTCCCTGAATTCAAGTAGGGTCTGACTCACAGGCAGTTATCTTCTCTTCGGCGTCAGAAACATTACAGGGAAAACAGCCAAGCCAGAACACTTCATATAGAAAAACAAAACTTCTCCTTTACCATTCCTTATAGGTGCAGGGAAAAACGAAACCAAAAGTTTCCAGCAGCCAGCCAGCTGCCTGTAAATCACGCCGCATAAAGAAGAAATAAACAGCTGTAATCAAGCTCTGCTGCGACAGTTCAGGCAGGTCTTTGAGAAAAACAAAACCCCTTTTGTGCAACGAAAAACAGGAAAGCAATAAATATTTGCCCTAGTTGCATAAGCACGTAGAAGGGAAAGTTAAACAAAAACTCCTCCGTCGCAGGTTAGAAATCTTCTGTCTCTCCTCATTATCTCCAAAGGCAGATATCTCGAGGCTCAGCGTTTAGCGGCAACTCCCAGGAACTCTCAGGAACAGAAAGCCAAACTGTCACAACGCAGGCCCTGTCTCCACCTCGTAATCACACACACACACACAGACGATGTCAATTAACTATTTATTAAGCACCAAATTAGAAGCAGGTGAAGAAGATAAAATGTCCAAAAAGTAAGGATCAAATAGTCCAAGGTAAAAAGCAATCAATGTTCAAAGGTATTCAAAAAGCAAGGATCAAAAGCAAGGTCCATAAAAATAAAGCGAATCAAGCAAGGCAACTGAGTCCGTGGTTAGCAAGGTAAATCCAAAGTTCATGGAATCAACAAGGTTCCAAGGTAGTACTTGGCAAGGCAAGCCAGTCTCTAGCTTCCAGGAGGACAGCAAGCTGCTACATCTGGCGTAAACACCCATTCCTGCGAACCGAAACCTCCCGGTCTTTCATATTCCGTATCTGATCTGGAATCAGGAGAAGCCTCATCATCAGAATAAGCCTCCGGCCAGGTGTCATCCCATTGCAGGCTGTCTGTTGGTGATGCGGGCCCTTCATCCCCTCCATCACCTTCATCAGGGTCTAAAGCAAACGGAACCTCTGGGGCCGCAACCTGCCCTCCTGGCTGAGGTGGGGGCAGATTGGCCTCCTGCCCCCCCCCCCCCCCCGACTGAGATGAGCGCTGAGTTGCTACACTATCTCCCTCCTCAGGGCCCCTCCGTGGCCTCCCACGAGGCCAAGGCTTACCCGGGTTGTTGCGATGGAAGCGCGCCACAATGTCCGGGGCGTGGATGTCAAGAGCCGGCGTCCAGGAACGCTCTTCCGGCCCGTATCCCTTCCAGTCAATCAAGTACTCCAGCTTCCGGCGCCGAATGCGCACGTCCAAAATGTCATGTACTTCAAACTCCTCCTCTCCATCCCGCATCACTGGAGGGGGCGGCGGCTGCGTTACATCTGGCTGCACCCCCTTCGCCGGGCGCAAAAGCGACTGGTGAAACACGGGATGAATCTTCATAGCCGGAGGCAACTGGAGTTTGAATGCTACAGGTCCCACTTTCGCCAGTACCTTGTAGGGGCCCACAAACCGTGCATCAAGTTTGCGGCAAGGCCTTTGGGTGGGCAAAAACTTAGTGGAGAGCCATACTCGATCCCCAACTTGAATCTCAGGTCCTGGCTGGTTGTGTCGATCTGCTGCCCTTTTCTAGTCCGCTTTTGCTTGCTCCAATTGTTCCCGGAGCAAGCTCTGCATTGCATTCAACTCTTGCAACCAATCCTCAGCAGCGGGAACGTCCCCGGAGGTATCTACCGGGGGGTAGAACCGTGGGTGGTATCCATAGTTAGCAAAGAAAGGAGTCTCTTTGGTGGATTCTTGCGTAGCGTTGTTGTATGCAAACTCTGCCAGAGACAACAACGGCGCCCAGTTGTTCTCCTGATAATTCACATAGCATCGCAGGTACTGTTCTAGAGTCGCATTAACTCTTTCGGTCTGCCCATCCGTCTGGGGGTGATGCGCCGAGGACATCCGGGCCTCAATTCCCAGGAGATGATGGACCGCCTTCCAGAACTGCGATGTGAACTGGCTGCCACGATCCGTCACCAAGCTCTGCGGCAGCCCGTGTAGTCGAAACACATGTTGTACAAACAGATCGGCAGTCTCTTTGGCTGTAGGAACCCCCACACAGGGAACAAAGTGGCACATCTTGGTGAAACAGTCCACAATGACTAGGATCGAGGTAAATCCTCGAGACTTGGGCAAATCAGTGATGAAATCGGCTGAAATCATCTTCCACGGGTTGTGGGGCGTAGGAAGCGGTTGGAGGAGGCCGGCCGGCTTTCCTCCTTGCATCTTAGCCCTCTGGCAGACCGGAAAGGTGTTCACATAAGTCTCAATGTCCCCCCTCACCTCTGGCCACCAGAATTCCCGCAACACTAACTGGATTGTTTTGAACAGTCCGAAATGTCCAGCGGCCTGGCTGTCATGGCACAACTTTAGAATGTCCTCTCTTTCCTGCCCAGGCTAAACATAGACCTGTTCCCGGCAATAGAGCACGTCATTCTTTAGTTGAAAGGGAAATGCGAGTCCTTTAGCCTTTAGCTCTCATATCCACACATCTTCTTTTTGGCGGGCCTTGATGCGATCACTCAGAGTCTTTTTCCCAAGAGGATTGGGCGCGGGGGCGGGTGGAGCCACCTGCGTCCCGCCTGTTGCGGCAAAGTTTTCGGCCTTCAGTAGCTGGGACTCGGAGGAACCCTCCCCCCACAAGTATACTCCGGCTTCCTGGATAAGGCATCGGCTTGCTTGGTCTGAGCGGGCGTGACGTAGTGGATCCGGAAACTGAACCGCTCAAAGAACAGGGACCATCTTTGTTGTCTCTGGTTCAATTTCCGCTGAGTCTTTAGATGCTCCAAGTTACGGTGGTCTGTGTGCACTTCCACACCTTTGAACAAATCAAGATCCAAGTGATTGAGAAAGTCAAATTCCCACCCCATTGTGACAAGACCAACATTCTCAAACAGAGAGAGACCTATTGGATGATACAATTGGCCACAGAGAAGCATAAAGGAGGCCTCAATGACCCACTATCTATCAATGCGCTCCTCAATAAATAATAGGTGGCCCCTTTAAATTCCTCACTTCCCTCCTGTTGCCTGTCTACTTAAGCCTCCCTTTTGCTGACTCCTGGTACCATATCCTGCTTATGGAATGGTCCGTCCTCCACGCCACTGAAGAAGCCTGCCAAGGTAATTGATCCCTTACTTTGACCATTTACTCTAGCATGCTATTTGAACACCTTTTATTAGGTTATACTTATATCATTATTATTTATGTAGAAACTACTGAATTCTATTGAGGACGCCCATCACTAAAGCCTCTGAAGAAGTCCATAGGACGAAACGGCCTCCCGCCGGCTCAGGGTGAGCTCTTGCCGTCAGGCAACTCCCCCCTCAGTTCTCGCTCACCACGGTGAGACGAACAAGGGCAGCTTTTCCCTACGCTGCACTGTCAGCTTTTGTTTACAACAGAGACGCTCCTTAAGCCACCTGAACTACTAGGACCACAAGTCCCTGCGGCAAGCTATTACAGCGACACCGCTGCCTAAGCGTCTCCCTGGGACTACAAGGACCAGCGTACCTTGCGGTTCGACCACGGACGAACCGACGCATGCGCACTGCGCGTCCAAGGCTACGACAGCGTTCTTGGTGTCCTCTACTCGCCACGGACTCCTGGGCTTATCCCTGCTATACTCGGTACTAATTGTATGACTTTTGCCACAGCTGGGATAAGTTAGTGAGAAGATAGATGTTTCTTTTCACCCTTGTTTACGGATTATGATTTACTGCATTTGCATTGTCTATTGTCACTGAAGATTACCATTCCATTGTGTACTACTGAGATATTGATGTACCCTCTCAATGAGAATCCATCC
>JARBWK010000007.1:140080089-140118069 GCA_030556195.1 Anolis apletophallus
GCAAAGATATTGCCATTCCACCTCATCAGATGAGCAAAATTGTTTGTCCTATGCAGATTTCACTCCTCTTCAGGCAGGGAACCCAGCGGCTCCTATCAAACTAAATTGATCTACTTCTGGTGAGGCTCTGCCTGAATAGGGGTGAAACTGGTGTAGGAGGAAGTTGTGGGAACATGGGGGCCTTCCTGTGTTGCATTGAAAACAACAGGGGGAAGCCGGGCAGGGACATTTCCCCCTACAGGATGAGGTGAAGGGGAAGGTGGGTGATCCAGGGCACCAGGTTCCCCACATCCCTCGCTGGGCCCCATCAGATTCACCACAATGTGTGCTGAATACAGGAGTAAATGTGATGAGATCATAGAATCATAGAGTTGGAAGAGCCCTCATGGGCCATCCAGTCCAACCCCCTGCCAAGAAGCAGGAAAATTGCATTCAAAGCACCCTGGCAGATGGCCATCCAGCCTCTGTTCAAAAGCTTCCAAAGGAGTCTCCACTACACTCCGGGGCAGAGAGTTCCACTGTTGAGCGGCTCTCACAGTCAGGAACTTCTTCCTAATGTTCAGGTCGAATCTCTTTTCTTGTAGTTTGAAACCATTGTTCCACGTCCTAGTCTCAGGGGCAGCAGAAAGGAAGCCTGCCCCCTCCTCCCTATGACTTCCTCTCACATATTTATACATGGCTAGGCTATCATGTCTCCTCTCAGACTTCTCTTCTTCAGGCTAAACATGCCCAGCTCTTTAAGCCGCTCCTCATAGGGCTTGTTCTCCAGACCTTTGATCATTTTAGGTCCATACTCCACATTTAATATTTAATGTGTACTCTTGTCTAGTGCAGAAATAAATAATTACATGCTGGTGAAAATAGTTTCTAAAAGTGACATTCTGTCACACCACAAGCCTCAGTTTCCTTGGTTTCCCCTGAACCAAAGTGCAGCCATGATGGCAACAAGAAATCTTCCAGGCCTGTCTGTGTTTCCCAAGCGAACTCTGTACATTGTAGTCTGGGTGAAACAGTCAAGGCCGCAGTTGTTACTCCCAGCAATAAGCGGAGCCAGCGGAGACCAGCAGTGGAATAAACTCCCTTCAACAGATGTGGGCACTAATTGGCTTACATACTTTGTTGCTGAGGTTTGCCAAACAGCAGCTGCATCCCATCCTGAGAACCATGAAGTGCGTCGCAGGTACGTCCGACAGATCAAAGGGTTTGGACCCTATAACTGTTTGATCTGAGCAAGGCTAGCCATCTCGAGCCAACGATCTCATCTTCATGATCATGGAATCCTGAACAGGCCTTGCCGGCTTCCTGCTAAGCTGATACCTGCCAGTTCGCTGGCTGCTTGAACTCGGCCCGCTTGGGCCTCCGTTTGCCTTACTGCTTAGTTCCTGTTTGCTACAGAAAGACTTTTGCCTTGTATCCTGCTTGAACCTGGATTGCCTTGGTTCTATATCTATTGCTGCTTCCAAGAACATTTGCTGCTATTTCACCGGTGCCACTTTTAAGGGCACCTTAGCTACTTCTAGCCTCTTTCCTATACCAGTTATTCTAAATAAATCTGTTGTACCTCAGCTGAACGTGTGGTTTATCAAGGGAGGTTTACCAGAGGTCCAGGAGGGCGTGTCGCACCCCAAGGGCTTCAGTCGGCATCTTTCCTAGGGGCTGCATTTTGCCCGCTTGACTCCAAGAAACTTTCCAGCACAGCTGGGTTAACTCCCAGCTCTTGCAGTGGGCCTCTTTGCTGCGCTATTGTACCTCCCAAGAAAGATGCTATGGCAAAGGCATGTCAAGGCCAAACAGGGCCCACCAGACTGATAGCAGAAGCGGGTACTCGGAGCGCTAAGCGCTACTCCCCAGCCCAGATGGTTCGCGCTAACGAGGTGCAGCATTCTTCAAGACTGAGGTTCTCAAAACAACCCGAGGCCCATCCATCATTGGATTTGATGTTCGACGCACTGGGCCCTACGGTCAGGAATCCTATAAAGGCTGTGAGATCCTGCAAGCCAGCATCTCGTACCAACGACCGCTATTGCCATGATGCTAATGTGAACCGGGCCTTTCGGCCAGCTACTAAGATCCAGCCAGCCAGCCTTTCTCGGCTGCCTTGTTCCAGCGCCAAGCCTTGTTCCTGCTCATCATTGAACTCTGTGGAGAAGCCGTGATCCGTTGCATTGACTTTGCCTGCAGTACCTTAAGCCGCCCAGCCTTCTTGCGCCGTTTGGGGGCTCAGAGACTATCTATCGCATCCCGCGTTTGTTCCTGAACTTCCTCCGCTTGAGATCCTGCTGTTGCGGTTACTCAGGCATTGCTATTCCAGTATTTGCTGCTATCCGGAGGCTGCATATTAAAGGCTTCCTGGACTATATACTTACCTTGCTACCTTATAATCAATAAAGCTTGTTGTACCTCAGCTGCCTTGTCTGTTGTCCGGGGAGGTCAAGTGCCAAGGGGCCCAAGGGGGCAACAGGGTGACACATTCTAATTATTATTGTTATTACATTACTTCTGAGATTTGTTGTTCACGGTGGCTTACAAGAATAATATAGTTAAAACCAGACAAAAAGTGAACATTTATGTAGTTTTAAATTAGACTCAGAAAATAAAAAGTGATGAGATTTCAAATAAGGTGTTTTTTTAAACACATTTTTTTCTTACCCAGGGGTGAGAAAGGCGGTATATAAATACTGTAACTAAATATAAAGTGGTAGCTTCTGTCATCTTAAAATCTTGAAACATTAGATGTGATTGTTACCACATTTCCCCTCAGATTTGGGGCTCTATCTCCCAGTTAGAGCAGCAAGAACTGATTGATGACAAGGACACACATTGTGGTGTATCTGGCGGGGCCCAGCAATGGGTGTGGGAAACCCAGTGTGCTGCATCACCCGCCTTCCCCCCTCACCTCACCCCATAGGGGAAAGGTCCCAGCCCAGCTTCCACCCGTTGCTTTCAATGCAACATGGGAAAGCCTCCCATGTTGGCATACAAAGATGTATTACAAGGAAGACATACTGTAATGATGTAATTAAGCTGTGGTTATGGCTTTTACCAGCATTATTGAGATTTTGTATTAGATATGTGTTGGTGGAATAATCATTTTTTATTTTCTGGTTTTTTTCCATTTCTGTCACGATGCACGGACTTGACCGGCCCTTTAATCACACACACAGAGACGGACTGAAGGCTAACTACTTTATTGAATATAAAAACAGTTCAAAAGATAATGTCCAATAGAATATAAAAGCAATCCAAAAGGCTTGAAGTAACAATGTCCAAGGTAACGTAGCAAATAGGCAAAAAGCTTAGCAAGGCCCGCAAAACTATGCGGATCAGGAAACAGGGCAAGGCTCCGCACAATCAGGCGGATCAGGAACAAGACAAGGCAAGGCAAGGCTTGATGATCACTGGCTAGCTTAGCTTCGTGGTCCCACTCCGCTTCACACCTATTCAGATGAGACGTGGCCGGAGCACTGAGGATTCGTTCCCACGGATCCTATACTTAATCCTTCGGCCAAGGTCCCCGACGCTCTAGGCTTCTTCGTCTCCAATCGCTGCTCACGGACCTCGGCCGGTCTATGCTCTTAGACCATTCCCTTCTGCTAGACTCGATGTTCCGTCTCCTATCAAAGGTTCGACCTTGTCTCTCCGCAGCTGTGTTTCTATCTCCTGAGAGCTCTCCTCCCTATCCATTTCCCATGCGCTTTCTTCCATGTTTTCCCCTGGAGGCTCCTGAGAATTCCTTCCTCACGGATGTTCATAGCTGCCTGAATCGCTATCCATCTGCACCTGGTTATCTGTCTCTTCGCTAGGGCCAAACAACATTTCCTCCCATGCCAAGCTCTCTGTGGGCGAAAAGAGGCCCATCAGGGAAAGCTGCCCTTCGCCCCAATCATCTAGCTCATCCTCTGAATCATGTTCTGGCACTGCTGGTTCTAACGCTAATGGGACCCCAAGTCCTGACCCCTGCCCTCCAGGCACAAATGAGAACTGCTGTGCTACACTTTCTTCTCCTATATTTTTGAATGTATATTGATTTGTGGTTATACAGATTGGTGTTAAATATAATAAATAAATTAAAGATACTGGAAATAGAAAGTATGCCGGTTCTGTTTGTTGTGGTTGAGCAACCTGAGCCTGTAGTTGCTACAGGTAGTAATTGGGAAGAGGAGAGTTTGTCAGATATGTCCTTGGAAGAGGGAGGTTTGGGCGGGCCTCCTGCAGCTGGGAGAAAGAGGGCTGCAAGTGATGAGCATTTGGAAGAGGCAGAACATAGGAGGAAGGTCCGACAAATACTTAGGGAGCCTACCAGTGATGAGACCTTTGAGGGGTTTGACGTGGAGTTACCCTCAGAAGACAGTGATACTGAGCTGGACTCAGCACTGGTGCAAGATGTCAGGAATGTGTTAAATGCTGAGTCCAGCGAAAGTTCATTTTTTGGTTTTTCCAGTGATAATAGTTGGCCTAGTGGGAATGTGGAATTGGACTGGGGCGCTTTAACTGCAGAGCAAAGATGGGACAATTGGAGGAACACACCCAGGGCTGCAGCTGAGGGCACTAGGGCAGATTTGGGTGTGGAGTCTGATGACTCTGATTTGTAAGGGTATAACAGTAAGGCTTGGGGACTTGGGAATCTGCGGTCGGCCAAGGTGTTGCTGTGGGTTGCTGGTTCCTGTATCTTGTAATCTTGTGGGTTCGTGTCCTTGTTCTTGATTCCCAGCAAGCTGTGAGTATTTGGGCTGTGTTCATGCTGGGTTCTGGGGGAGCTGTTATGGCAGCTCTAGCTGACATTGTTGCATGTTGGGGGGTTGGGACTTTAATATGTACTTTTATGTTTAGTGTCTGCCGCGTCCTGTTTGAACATTTCCTGTGTGGCTGTGAGTGTCTGGTAATTGTATAGAGGGTGAAGGGGGAGTTTGCTGTGGGTTGCGGGGGTTTTCATGTGTTTGTTTGCATACTCAGCTCCTGGGATGTGAAACACTCCTTCTTTCCTTCTCTGGACGGGTCTTCGCATCACAGACTACAAGCTGAGTTACAGCTCAAGTTTCGTTTGAAGACGGACGTCTCATCTATTTTGCTTTCAGTTTTGGGTGTGGGTTTTTTGGAACGCCGGATTGAGGCTATGTTGTGTTAAAAATAAACTGTACATATTTTTACTAGCTTGGTGTTGTCTTGCCATCTGTGGGAGTCGTGACAGATTGGCCGACCGCCACAGACAAAGCTAGAGTGTTTGTTTGCATTCTCCTGTTTTGTTTTTTGGCACAAAGCTAAGCTATGGAAGCTTTGACGGCCGAAGTGGCTCAGTTAAGAGGACTAATTAAGGACTTGCAAATTGCAAACAAGACTACTAGCAATGTACCTCGTGTAAAACCAACGCCTCCGGGCAGATTTGATGGAGAAAGACACAAGCTGCAAGCGTTTCTGGCCGAGGTGGAACTTTTTCTGGCACAGGCTAATTCAGTGGACTTTCCTTCAGACACTGCGAAGGTGGCTTATGTCATGGGACTTTTGAGTGGCCCGGCCGCAGAATGGGCTGTCAATCTTGTCACAGGACAAGACCCCATTATTACCAACTGGGGTGACTTTAAGAAAGCTTTGCACAAAGTGTTTGGGAACCCCTTAAGGGTACAGGTGGCGGAGTTAGAACTGTTTCGTTTACATCAAGGTCGTGATTCATTGTTATCTTATCTGAATAAGTTTAAAGCCCTGCAGAACAAGGTTAATTGGGGAGATCGACCTCTGATGTCCAGTTTCTTCATGGGGTTGCGGGCTGAGTTAAAAAGGAGCTGGCCCGGTTGCCTCCCCGTAGAAACCTTGCAGGAGTTAATTGACCATACGTTGAGGTTGGATGCATTGTTGGAATTTCCAAAGCATGCTGTTATTTTTGGGGAATTGCCGGTACGGCAGGATAGGTTCTGTCCCTCTGCAGTAAGAGAGGACGAGCCTATGCAAATAGGAGTGTTTACAAGATTATCCTCTGGGGAGAAGGAAAGGAGGAGGAGGTTTAGATTATGTCTGTATTGTGGAGATTCGGGGCATTTTGCTCAAAAATGTTCTAAAACCTAGTCAGTTGCAGGGAATGGGCAACCCCAACGTGTGTAAAGCCCAGCACGTTGGGGTTAACTGTAAGACTCCCAGGAGGGAAGATCATGTTTTTGTTCACCTTAAGATCATTAAGGGCAATGGGGAATTTTTATTTACATGGGCTCTAGTGGATTCTGGTGCAACCTCATCTTATATGGATAGTGAGTTTGTTAAAAACACTAAAATATCCATTGCAAATAAGAAAGAGGCAGTTTGGGTGGAAGGTGCTGATGGCAGGATGTTGAATGCTGGGGTGGTGGATCAGGAAACAGTGGGACTGTCTTGGGAACTACAAGGGAGGACTGAAAAGTTCACCTGGGATATTACTAGGATCCCTAGATATACTGTAATTTTGGGCATGTCCTGGTTAAGCACTGTGAACCCGGCTATTAATTGGAGGGAAAAGGCAGTAACCTTGCCAAGACAAGTGTGCTTGGCCCTAGTGGATCATGAGGATTTGGAGGGGGTTCCTGCTGATTATTTTGAGAATTGGGTACCACGCTCAATATTTCTATGGCGTTTCATCCGCAGACAGATGGGCAAGCGGAACGCGTGAATGGCTTCCTGGAGCAATATCTTCGTTGTTTTTGTCTGCAGCAGTCGGGGAATTGGGCTCAGTGGCTCTCAGTGGCAGAGTTTGCGTATAACAACGCCACACACACGGTCAGCCGGCATTCTCCTTTCGAATTAATGTATGGGTATCATCCCGGTTGGGGGGCGGCGCCGCCGGCGCAGAATGTGGTGACTGGGGACGTACAGTATCGTTCTAGTGAACTGAAGGCACTGCATGACGTGGCTCGCGCCTTATTAGTGGATGCTAAGGCATCGCAAAAGTCCAGCGCTGACAGCTTGAGACAACCAGGGAATGAACTGCGGGTGGGAGATTCGGTTTGGTTATCGTCCAAGCATTTGCGGACGGCAGGGAGTAAATTTGCTGTTCGTTTTTTGGGGCCTTTCCCCATTGTAGCTCAGATCTCGCCAGTGGTTTTTAAGCTACGGTTACCCCCATCGCTGAAGGTTCATCCCGTCTTTCACCGTTCACTTTTGAAACTGGAAACTTCTGCACAACGCCCGCGTTGGCTCGATCTCTGCGGTCTCCTGCCGCGTCGCCGGCCGGGGGGGGCCTTTGCGGGGGGATAGTGTTGTGGTTGAGCAACCTGAGCCTGTAGTTGCTACAGGTAGTAATTGGGAAGAGGAGAGTTTGTCAGATATGTCCTTGGAAGAGGGAGGTTTGGGCGGGCCTCCTGCAGCTGGGAGAAAGAGGGCTGCAAGTGATGAGCATTTGGAAGAGGCAGAACATAGGAGGAAGGTCCGACAAATACTTAGGGAGCCTACCAGTGATGAGACCTTTGAGGGGTTTGACGTGGAGTTACCCTCAGAAGACAGTGATACTGAGCTGGACTCAGCACTGGTGCAGGATGTCAGGAATGTGTTAAATGCTGAATCCAGCGAAAGTTCATTTTTGGTTTTTCCAGTGATAATAGTTGGCCTAGTGGGAATGTGGAATTGGACTGGGGCGCTTTAACTGCAGAGCAAAGATGGGACATTGGAGGAACACACCCAGGGCTGCAGCTGAGGGCACTAGGGCAGATTTGGGTGTGGAGTCTGATGACTCTGATTTGTAAGGGTATAACAGTAAGGCTTGGGGACTTGGGAATCTGCGGTCGGCCAAGGTGTTGCTGTGGGTTGCTGGTTCCTGTATCTTGTAATCTTGTGGGTTCGTGTCCTTGTTCTTGATTCCCAGCAAGCTGTGAGTATTTGGGCTGTGTTCATGCTGGGTTCTGGGAGCTGTTATGGCAGCTCTAGCTGACATTGTTGCATGTTGGGGGGTTGGGACTTGAATGTGTACATTTATGTTTAGTGTCTGCCACGTCCTGTTTGAACATTTCCTGTGTGGCTGTGAGTGTCTGGTAATTGTATAGAGGGTGAAGTGGGAGTTTGCTGTGGGTTGCGGGGGTCCTCATGTGTTTGTTTGCATACTCAGCTCCTGGGATGTGAAACACTCCTTCTTTCCTTATCTGGACGGGTCTTCGCATCACAGACTACAAGCTGAGTTACAGCTCAAGTTTCGCTTTGAAGACGGACGTCTCATCTATTTTGCTTTCAGTTTTGGGTGTGGGTTTTTTGGAACGCCGGATTGAGGCTATGTTGTGTTAAAAATAAACTGTACATATTTTTACTAGCTTGGTGTTGTCTTGCCATCTGTGGGAGTTGTGACACTGTTTATTCCTTTCATATTACTAGTTATGGTAGCACTGGTTGAAATTGCAGCTCAGGGGAGAATGCTTCTAGAATATGGCCATATAGTACGAAAAACCTACAACAATCCAGTGATTTTGGCCATGAAAGCCTTCGAAAATAAAGTAAAAAAAGACAACTGAGTGAGTTCATATTAAAGCAGTTTTGGTACTTTCTGTGCAGGAGAAAGGTCAGAGAGTGATGCTGCACACGTGTAGAGCTTAGAAAAGTGGGTTTCTGTGCCAAGAATCAGGCAGGCACTTGCTCCGTGAATGTAACACTGTGATTGGTGCTTCTAATCAATGCTATGATTTGCTAAAGTACACCCCGTGCCTAGCGTGAGATAACGTAGGCTCAGATTGGTCTAACAGTACAGGACGTGCTACTTGTTGACATCAGTGCCAAGGGAGAAGAACTGCGCATGTACAGAGGGATTCTGCCCCATCCGTTGCTGGCAAGGAGAGGCAGAAGCGAAATGTTGCTAATCGGGAACATGAGAGTCCCGCCACTGATAGCTGTACTGTGGGAAAGGACTAACTTAGAAATGTTCATTGTTCTAACACATAGGTGGGGTTTGAGATGTGATGCTAATGAAAATGTAATGTTTTATTAGATTGATGAAATGCTATGTAACACCAGCCAATGATGCTTGGGTAAAATCCATGAAGGAGGGCGGGCTTTTCTGGATGCCGCCATGAAGGGTATAAGAACTTTGTACTGAGAATGACCGGGGCCGTTTGCCCCTGATAACAGCTTGTTCTGTTGGCAACCCCACCAGCTGGTGTTATCAATAAATCTCTTTGATTTCACATGAGCAGTGAAGTTGTTGCGTGATTCCTCATCCTTGCGCCCGCACGTCTACGTGCCAGTTTGGTAAGAAGTCAACTTGCCACCCGGATTTGCTGCTTCAATATGGTCAAAAAGACTAAAAGTAAAGGGAATCCATAAAGGATGGGAATTACTTTAAAATCAAGATTTTGAAGACACAGAATATTTCCCCACAACCACCTACCAACCCACCCCCAAGACAATACATTTGGAGGACCATCATCCTCAGGCTAAGAGGGATTGCCTAAATAAGCAAGTACTTACACCTATCCATTGCCCCCCCCCTCTTCCTCCCCCCGCCATTTGGGAACATATGTAAATCTACTCATTGGTTTATATTATTTGTTCAATTATGAGGGTTTTTTGATTCTGTTCCTTATATTTTCCTTTCTCTTTCACTCTGACTATAATCTCTTTCCACTTCAGCTTTCAATTCTCCTTTGGATGGCCATTATTCATATATTTTGTTTTCCTTTCAGATATATAGTCCAATAAATATTCGAGCCATTTTTAAACTTCCCATTTCCCTTTATCTTTCCATCCTAAGGTAGTTGTTGCTTGGGTAGCTGCTATCATATATTTCACAATTTCAATCTGGACTTTATTCTTCCCATTACCTTCCGTTTGTTGTGTAAAGAATTGTTTTTTGTTTAATTCAATTTTTCTCCCTAATAATTTTTCCAGCTCTTCCTTAATCTTTTTTTAGAAATTTTGTAGCTTTCCACCACATATGAACAAAATCTCCACTTCCCCTCACATTTATGTCAACAAAGTTTGTGTGTGTGTGTTTGCAATATGGGCCAGTTGGTGTGGGGTTCAATACCATTTTGTCAACGTTGTACATTGTGTTTCTATAATCCTTAAGTGTTTAATTTCCTTAATTGCTCATGTCCTTAAGGAAGTAAAGTTGATTTGATCATTTGGGTAACCCAGAAAACTTAACAGGTTACTCTCAACCCTGGGACTAAACTCTGTCCCACACACTTGGGTTTCCCTCAACCCACACACAGAACTGCACTGCACACTGCAGCTCCTACAGACAGCTTGCAGCTCCAGCAACTGTCAATTCCTAACTCACTCTGGTCACAGCTGCTGTCCAACTGACATTCTCCAACTGTAAGATTCAAACTGAACATTCTAAAGCTAGAGCGGCCTCTGTTGTCATGGCAACAGCCTCTGCTTACAGCTTGCTGCTGCAAACATTCCATGGCTCACTCTCTGCAGCTTTTAAAGAATGTCCCTTTTAAATACATAAATAAACATGTGATTAACATATAAATAACCACCTCATCACACTACCTTTATCCAATCCCCCATTTTATCTAAAAAAAATTCACTTAACTTTTTATCCATTATTTGTTTTAGATTCTTTGGAAATTTCTTTTCCATTACAATTGGGGTTATTACTGATCCATCCGTTATTAACATTCTCCTATATTTATTCCATACTTCTAATATATTACTCAACATTGGATTTCTAATTTCCCTAATTTCTTTCCTCGTGAATTGTTTAAAAAATATATTCCATATTTCTTCCTCCACTTTTCCTGAGTATTTTCTTAGCCATTCTATCCTATCTTTTTTAAATCATTCCTTCTATAACCAGTCTCAATCTACTCGCTTCATAATATTTTTTAATGTTAGGGAGTGCTAAACCTCCTTCTTTGCAATTTATACCATAACTGTTTGTTTAGTCTATTTCTTTTACTACCATTACAATATTTATTTATCATTTGTTGCCATCTGTTTAGTTCTTCCTCTGTAATTTGCAGTGGCAGCATTCTAAATATGAAATTTATCTTTGGGAGTATTTTCATTTTACTAATGCTATCTTTCCAAACCAAGATAAATGTATACTTTCGTATAATTTCTTTCCTCGTACTCTGTTAATTTTTTTAACCTCTTTTCTCAATGCTACTACATTTACCTCTTCAATTTCTATTAAATCATTTGTTATTAATATTCCAATGTATTTTAATTTGTTCTTTAATCTAACTCCCATTTTTCTTTGTTCTACAAAATCTTTTTCTTCTTTCTTTGTATAATTAAATAGCATCATTTCTGACTTATTCCAATTAACTTGTAGACCCGTTGATTCCCCAAATTTCTCTAGATGATCCTTTACTTTATCCATTTTACCTACTATATTTTCAATAAATAACAATGTATCATCTGCAAATAGGCTCACCTTCTGCTTTTATCGTTCCTAAGTTTTTATCGTTCCTAATGGCATTTGCAAATAGTTCTATCACCATCGCAAACAGAATTGGTGATAGAGGGCATCCTTGTCTTGTTCCCCTTGTCACTTTTATTTCTTTTGTCACCCCATCATTTATATTTACTATTGCTGAATTTCTTGAATAATATTGTTCTAGTAAACCTTTTATTCTACTTCCCATTCCAAATTTGTTCATAATCGCCCTTATTTTCTACGTAGCTTGGTGGGTTTTTTACCCATAATGTTCCATAGAAACATATCTGGTAACATCACCAAAACCACTTTTAATTGTTTTGAATTAATAGTCTTGCAGAAGAAACTTTTCATCTTTTTACAAGTTTACCGCATATGGAAAAGGAGTCCTCCTCGTCTGGAAGTTTGCAGTATTATTATGAAGATTTCTGTGTTGTTTTTGACAGTTTATTTGGGGTTAGATATCATCACTAGATATTTATTTATTTATTTATTAGTTGGACTTCTTAGTCGCCCTTTCCTATAGGCTCAGGGCGACTCACATACATAAAAACCGTGAAACACAATAAGACAGTTAAAAACACAATAGTAAATCCACCAATTAAAATTACAGCATATTAAAATCACAGTATTTAAAATTACAGTATTTAAAATTACAGCATACATATTCCTGTGCCTATGAGCCAAACGCCTGAGTGAAAAGGAGGGTCTTACAGGCCCTGCGGAAAGTCAACAAATCCGTTTGGGCTCGGATTGTGGAAGGAAGGGAATTCCACAAAACCGGCGTGGCAGCACTGAATGCCCTCCTTCGTGTAGAACTCAGGCGAATAGTCCATAATGTTAATTTGAATTGTCCATATGAACATTATGCACAATTCAAACCGCCCCAGCTTTTAACAATTTAATTATTTTTTTACATCGTTTATATTCTGCCCTTCTCACCCCGTAGGGGACTTAGGGCGGATTACAATGTACATATACAGGCAAACATTCAATGCCATAGACACACAACATATATACGCAGATACCAGAGGCTATTTAACATTCCAGATTCTGACCACCAGGGGGAGCTGTTGCATTCCTTCTTTCTTTGCATACTTCCTGGAGATTTTATGGCCTAATAAATCATTTAAATTAGCCTCCCCACAAAGTGGTACCTAAATTTCCTACTTGACAGATGCACATGCCTTTCAGGTTGCAAAAGTCGACAACAAGCTACACAATTTGGTCAAGAGTTCACTCCGACCCGGGAAGGCTTCGAACTCATGACCTTCTGGTCAGTAGTGATCATAATGTAGCTGACTCCCAGCCAGCTGCGCCACAGTCCTGGGCCCATGATGGTGATGATGATGATGATGTATTTCTTGCCTGCCTCTCCTCACAGCTCAAGGCGGGTTACAGCATTACAAATACATAACAAACACATAAATATTTTTAAACACTTTGTAAAATACACATATTAAAACATGCCTCCATAAAATATTATCAAAATACACAAGACTAAAACCAGGCGTACAGTGGATATTAAAATTCACAATTAAAACTGTTTGAGCAGGCCTGTAATATTGTATAGTTTCATCTTCAGTCTTTTGTTTCAGAAGCCCTTTCTGTACTTCTGAGTTGCATATTTCTCATCTTTACACAATTCTGAGTAGAATACATTGTTTTCAGGCTGCATTCCTGCAGTTCTCTTATCTTGATTAATTACATCCTCAAGAAAAGTCTCTTCTTAAGCTGCAAGAATAATGACGCTATATATAGTTAAAGAAAAGACTCAAGGAAATAGTTGCTTCAGGAGAATAGTAGGTGAGAAAGGAGAATAATATTTCTTAATTTCTTTTTTCTCTTTTCTTTCTTTTCCCCCTCACATTTACAATATTTATATCTTGCCCTTCTCACCCGAAGGAGACTCAGGACAGATCGCAGAACATAATATGCGGCAAACATTCAATGTCATTTATACATTGACGAGACAGACAATTGTACATAGAGGTATATATAAGCTTCCCCCATCTTCGGCATCTTCAGCTCAGCCACGGGGAGCACTGTCTCTCCATTTCCCTGCCGAAGAGCTTTGTTCATAAACTTCCTCCTTTATTGAATTGTCGGCATTTTTCTAGCATTTCTTTTTGTGTACCTTTAATACCTCCCCACTTTTAAGCGGTACCTATTTATCTACTCACACTTTGCCTTCAATCTGCTAGGTAAGCAGAAGCTGGACTAAAGGTCAGGAGCTCACCCTGACATAGGCTTCGTACTGTTAGTCTTTCGATTGACAATATTTACTGCAGCTGTTGGTTTAACCTGCTATGCTAATGCCTGGCCCTTCACTCTAGATATAATGAAGTTCAACATCATTTTAACTGTCATGGCCCAATGCTATGAAATCCTGGGAGCTGGAGTTTGGAGAAGCCGCAACACTCTTGGCAGAGAAGGCTGAAGACCTTGTGAAACTATAACTCCCAATATTCCTTCACATTCAGCCATCGAGTTAAAGTGGTATCAAACTGCATGAATTCTACATAATAGCTTACTACATCAACTGCATGGAATGAAGACAGGTCTGGTGGCAGACATCTATATATATAAAGGAACAGTCGTCATGTGAAGACTACCTGAAACAGAGAAACCTTACAACGCAGAAACACAAAACTTGCCAACAGAAATAGGCCTTAAGCAAGGTATGTTTGTAGCAAAGAAACTTCCCCCCCAAAACCTAAAAGGCCCCCAAAACAACGAGTAAAAAAACCTACATTTCCCAGCATCCTCCGTGGCTGCCAGCAAATACCATTGGCCGACATCGGCCCACACAAAATGCAGAGAGGAAGAGTAACTATAGCAAGGCTGGCAGGAGCCATCCAAGGCTAGGATAGAATGCTGAGAGATTTCAGTTGTCAGTTGGTGTTTGAGGGTTAAACTGTCAAAACCAAACTCTACAAGGGAGCAATTCTCCAGCAATTCCTACCCACACAACACAACACAACTTCCAATCACAACCCATCCCACCAACCTTACGGGACCCCGTACACACAACACCTACCACCACCACAAACAAAAACCATTCCTTCCACACAGACAGAAACTGACCCAAAAGACAAGCCATGCCTTCTAAAAATAACAGCATTGGACGACACACTCACAACGCTACATACATCAAACAAAAAAGGGCAGAACAAACGGCAGAACAGAAACACACTGCGCATCAGAGACACAAACAACAGGTCACTGCACGACGCACAGCTGAGAACCAAATGCAAAGAACTGCACGACAAGAAGCACGCAGCCAGGAACAACAAAGACGCAGAAATGCAACACAACAGCAGCGCGCAAGGAGCCCAGAAACACGACGTCGCAACACAGAAAACAAACTTCAAAAACACCACAACCAATTCCACCGCCTAGCCTTCAGATGCAACGCTGCAGAAGACTACAGCATGGTGCCAGAGGCTGACATTGGCACCCTAACACACATCTGCACACACTGCAAAGCCCTGAAATACCCAGCAGAAACAACAGGAATGTGCTGCCTAGCCGGTAAAGTCTCTCTACCACCACTTGCCACTCCTCCACAACCACTACAGACTCCACCAAGACCGTAAGTAACATAATTTCCAACCCTTACATACTCAGACTTTCTCGCATCTCCTAAATAGGGCACAGCAACGCGTGCCGGGTACAGCTAGTTGATATATATGGATACACATATGGATGTATAGAATCTATAATAGGTTTCCCTTCAGATCTTTCATATAATCAGAATATTCAAATGCATTGGGGTACAAAAGAGTTTTTCTCCCAAAAGATTAACGTAACTGTCACAGGATTCCTATAACTCTGTCTCAGTTGTGGTTTCCTGTTGTTCCCTATAGTCTTCCTCCTCCTTGAAGAGTTTCTCAAGCACATCATTTATTCCCTTGCTGAATTTACCTCTTATTCCTCTACCTACAAAATAATAAATTATGGGGTTAATGGTGCTGTTTAGACAAAAACATAGATAAACATATACAGTGAATTCATCATCTGGCAATTTAAAAAAGAACAAAATGTGAAAGACATTAACTGGGAAAGCAAAGAGGAGGAAGAATACAAGTGTAAGTAAAATAGCTCTTATCAGCTTGCCCTGCTTTTTTAGTCGTGAGTTTAAGCAGATTTTAATTAATATGGCTGTAGTGGAGACACACATGATGGGCATGCAAATCATACCATTGAACACAAACAGGAAGAAAAAAATATTATAATTGAGTAAAGTGATGTTCAGGGTGAAATCTGTAGCAAAGATTAAAAAAGTGAAGATCCCTATCACGACACATACAGCAGTGGACAAATGTGTTGGACGGTGGCATCGATACCATAGTGGGAAGAAGATGCATACACACCGGTCAGTGCTAATGACTGTCAACAGGAACTGACTAGCAGTGAATGAGGCTAAAAGGATGAGTGATAGTAACTGGAGAAACAAAGCAGAAATAAAATCAAATGTAAATAACTGTATAATAACCAAAATATTAATAGTAACTACACCTTTGAGCACAACAAAGTCAGCAATGGAGAGGTTCAAAATGTAGGTGGTGAAGGAATTCTTCTTAATGCGGAACCCGAGAAGCCAGATGATCTTTCCATTCCCTACAAGTCCAGAAAAGCAGATAAGAAGACTGACGATGTACCAAATTAGATTATGATAACTTAGTGACATATTAGATTTCTCAGGATTCACAGTTGGGTTGTATTCCATCGTAGCATTGAAAGAAGAGTTCACAGATTGGCTGAAATTGGTCATCATTGGGATTCTTTCTGGAGTAGACACCCCTACAAGAGAAGAGATGGGAAGAATTACTTTCCAGTCTTTCAGCAGAAAACTGAATCATTTTCTTCCCAGGGAAATCAGAACGGCCTCTTCCCTTCTGTCTTTCCAGCGGCAGGCTAAGACCTTTTTATTCAGGCATTCTTTTAGAGAGGAAAGTTTTAAAGACCAAACCAGGGGGTGCTATATTTTATGTAGTTCAAGAAGTTTTTGATGGTTTTATCTGTTTGCGCTATGTATTTTTAATAGTCCTATGTTTAATTCTATTTTAGTGTCAATATGTTTTAAATTTTCAAATGTGTGAGTATGCTGATCCAGGGGGTTAAGTATTTATTTATTTACTATATTTCTATACTGTCCCTCTCAGCCCGAAGGCGAGTTTACATCTGGCAATTAATGCCCAAAGAATAAACACAATTTAAACAATTAATACAATTACCATATAAAAACAATATACAATCAACAATTAAAATCAAAAAATACAATTCTCAGCAGCTCATCATTACAATCATTTTCCATGGCATCGTCATATCATTCCATCGATCTCAAGTAAACAGTTATACTGCATCTTCAAATGCCTGCTCAAACAGCCGGGTCTTGACTCTCTTTTGAAATGTTAGGAGGGAGGAGGCCGATCTAATATCCCTAGGAAGGGCGTTTCATAGTCGAGGGGCCACCACTGAATAGGCCCTGTGTATGATGAAATAACTCAGAAATCCCTAGCAGTTTTCCACCTTTGTTTCGCAACATGGTTTTCAAATGTTGTGAAACATATAGAACAAACCTATGTTTCCACATATATTTTTCTCCAACTTTTTTAGGGATTGCATCCCCATCCAGAATATGTTAAGGCACTTCTGTCAGAATCCCCAGGAATGTTGCAGATTCCTTTTGGGATTGCATGACATTCCCTTTGTGTTCATCTGGCATGTCATTTGCATTTGTCTTCATCTGATATATTTCTCCATAGAAGTGGAAGAACTAAATGTGTTATACACTTCACCCTCTAACAAGGTTGGGTGGTGGAGCAATTTTGTCTCCTCCCCACGGAGTAGAGATTGGTTGGTTCCCTGGAACCTTCCAGTAGAGGAGGCGGGGCTGGCCTTGTTATAGGCAAGCCCTCTCTCCTTCATTCTGCTGGAAAGCATTGAGGGAGAAGCAGCTTAAAGAAGAAGCTCCTGAGACGAAGACAAGGTCTGTTCTGGGCTGCGTGGGGAGCGAGGGAGGTGTTTTGGCTCTCCACCATCCCCTTTCCCCCTCGCTCCCTGCAGCCAGCCTCCTGCAGCCTCCTGCCTTCTGCCCAGCTGGGCAATACAGGCATGGGGGCCCTTCTCTCAGCCCCCCGAACCAAACTCCCCCCCGAATCAAAACCTTCTCTCCCTTGTCAGCCTGGCGGCCGCCTTTTTTTCCTCATGGAGAGGGCTGTTCCAGCATGGCTGTTACAGCAGCCACTTTATATCACCAACAGTGGTGCAGGGTTACTTGCCCTCACTATATTAAAATAGTAATAATAATTCTTTCAGTGGGGTACCTCCTGCAGGGGCACCATAACTGCTGCACGGCTGGCTAAGCCAGATGCTTTAAGATCACTTCTGCCTGAGAGGTTGTGAGCTCAAAGTCTGCCCGGGCCAGAGGGAGCTTCCGGCCTATATTGTGTTGTTGACTCCCCCCCCCCCCAAAAAACAAAGAAGTTCAAACTAATTTGAGCTGGAGTGAGTTCCTGGCCAATTTTGTGTAGCTTGTTATTTACCTTCGATAAGTATACCACAAATTGGTTGAGATAATTAGATATGAATTAAACGATGGAATACTGGTTATATGTATATCTACACTTAAGCATATTTTGGGCCTAGGTCACTGCCTTTATCCATATGACACTTTCAAGTTAAAAGCGGTTAATAAACATTTGCTGATTGACTGGGGCACAGCTGGCAGGGTGTCAGCTGCATTAAGAGCACTACCGACTATAGGTCATGAGTTCAAACTAATTTGAGCCGGAGTGAGCTCCTGCCCAATTTTGTGCAGCTTGTTATCGACCTTCGATAAGTATACCATGAATTGGGTGAGATAAATAGATATAAATTAAACAATGGAATACTGGTTATATGTATATCTACATCTAAGCATACTTTGGCCTTAGTTAACCTATACAAGATTACTATATTGTCCTATACTATTAACTAAGACAAGGACAATATATACAAAATACATATAACAAAATAGAGGCACAGATACATATGGGATGGAACTCTTATAGAACTGCATTACGATAGTTTGCCAAGCGAAGGCAAGCGAACTCAGGACTATGTGTTTGTACACTGATAAGAGATGCTGACTAGTTGCCTCTGCTTCATTTGCATTACAGGATGACCCACAGGAAGAAAGTTGGTGGCCCCAAGGGAAAGGGCCCAGCCAAGAAGATGACACCGAAACGCCAACTGTCTCCGCCCTCCTCCATCTCGAAGGACGAGGGGCGTTTCGGCAGAAGACTTTAATGCCCTCATATGGAAGGTTAAACAACTAGATAAAGAGAGGGGTGTGCCTACTCCGGGTGGGAGACCGCAGCTGGCGCGGTTGGCGAGTCAGGACCTTAGTTATAACTCTTTTTCTTGTATTTCCAATCTACAGGCAGACCGGGATGCCTGGAAGCGAGTCGCCATGAAACACCAGGGCGCACAGCACCCGGAAACTCCTACTGACCACCACCAGGGCCAGCCACCACCCACAATGGCACTGGACCCAGCAGCCACACCTGCGGTCCAAGCATACCGCCTCAGGTGTAGTTAACTGTGCCCACGCCAGCTCCAGCGACATTCCCTTTGTGTTCATCTGGCATGTCATTTGCATTTGTCTTCATATGATATATTTCTCCATAGAAGTGGAAGAACTAAATATGTTATACACTTCACCCTCCAACAAGGTTGGGTGGTCTAGCAATCTCGTCTCCTCCCCATGGAGTAGAGATTGGTTGGTTCCCTGGAACCTTCCAGTAGAGGAGGCGGGGCTGGCCTTGTTGTAGGCAAGCCCTCTCGCCTTCATTCTGCTGGAAAGCATTGAGGGAGAAGCAGCTTAAAGAAGAAGCTCCTGAGATGAAGACAAGGTCTGTTCTGGGCTGCGTGGGGAGCGAGGAAGGTGTTTTGGCTCTCCACCACCCCCTTTCCCCCTCGCTCCCTGCAGCCAGCCTCCTGCCTTTGCCCAGCTGGGCTCAGGCATGGGGGCTCCCTTCTCCCTCAAACCTTCTCTCCCTTGTCAGCCAGGGGGCCGCCTTTTTTTCCTCATGGAGAGGGCTGTTCCAGCATGGCTGTTACAGCAGCCACTTTATATCACCAACAGTGGTGCAGGGTTACTTGCCCACACTATATTAAAATAATAATAATTCTTTCAGGGGGGTACCTCCTGCAGGGGCACCAGGACTGCTGCACGGCTGGCTAAGCCAGATGCTTTAAGATCACTTCTGCCTGAGAGGTCGTGAGCTCAAAGTCTGCCCGGGCCAGAGGGAGCTTCCGGCCTATATTGTGTTGTTGACTCCCCCCCCCCTCAAAAAAACAAAAACAAACAAGTTCAAACTAATTTGAGCTGGAGTGAGTTCCTGGCCAATTTTGTGTAGCTTGTTATTTACCTTCGATAAGTATACCACAAATTGGTTGAGATAATTAGATATAAATTAAACGATGGAATACTGGTTATATGTATATCTACATCTAAGCATATTTTGGCCCTAGGTCACTGCCTTTATCCATATGACACTTTAAAGTTAAAAGCGGTTAATAAACATTTGCTGATTGACTGGGGCACAGCTGGCAGGGTGTCAGCTGCATTAAGAGCACTACCGACTATAGGTCATGAGGTCAAACTAATTTGAGCCGGAGTGAGCTCCTGCCCAATTTTGTGCAGCTTGTTATCGACCTTCGATAAGTATACCATGAATTGGGTGAGATAAATAGATATAAATTAAACAATGGAATACTGGTTATATGTATATCTACATCTAAGCATACTTTGGCTTTAGTTAACCTATACAAGATTACTATATTCTCCTATACTATTAACTAAGACAAGGACAATATGTACAAGATACATATAACAAAATAGAGGCACAGATACATATGGGATGGAACTCTTATAGAACTGCACTACCATAGTTTGCCAAGCAAAGGCAAGCGAACTCAGGACTATGTGTTTGTACACTGATAAGAGTTGCTGACTAGTTGCCTCTGCTTCATTTGCATTACAGGATGACCCACAGGAAGAAAGTTGGTGGCCCCAAAGGAAAGGGCCCAGCCAAGAAGATGACACCGAAACGCCAACTGTCTCCGCCCTCCTCCATCTCGAAGGACGAGGGGCGTTTCGGCAGAAGACTTTAATGCCCTCATATGGAAGGTTAAACAACTAGATAAAGAGAGGAGTGTGGCTACTCTGGGTGGGAGATCGCAGCTGGCGCGGTTGGCAAGTCAGGACCTTAGTTATAACTCTTTTTCTTGTATTTCCAATCTAGAGGCAGACCGGGATGCCTGGAAGCGAGTCGCCACGAAACACCAGGGCACACAGCACCCGGAAACTCCTACTGACCACCACCAGGGCCAGCCACCACCCACAATGGCACTGGACCCAGCGGCCACACCTGCGGTCCAACCATACCGCCTCAGCTGCAGTTAACTGTGCCCACGGCAGCTCCAGAGAGCACATTGATGTCGGCTGATGATTCAGCCCAAGTCGCATTGACCAACAAACCCTCAACTCCCAGAGGTATTAGCACCACACTCACCTGACCCTGGGATCAGGGTCAGGTGCAGCCCCTCACACATCACAAAACGCAGGGCCAGGTTTTACAGGAGGCAAATACCCAACAGAGCCTAGGGCATGGGGGTGACATCCCTAACTCTCTTCACAGGCACCTGTCACGCTGGAAGTAGTAGGACAGGGGAAGCCAAACAGTTTTTGTGGGCGGACAAATGGTCTCCCCATATGATTCCAACAATAAGGTCAGTGGCTCGGGAATCCCACCTTACGCAAAAGATGATCGATAAGATCTTGCGTAACAAATATAGCAATATCTTCTTCCTTTACTTCAGGGAGTTAAATAACTTTATTTATTTTTTTTTGAAAAAAGGCTGCCAAAATCTTTATGCTGGGACTTTTCAGCACAAAGAGTGTGCAACCACAAACCCTGCTGTCTCCAGCACTCATTGGCAATCTGCTCGTGGTCCCATTCAACACGAAACTGCAGCATAGGGAGGGCCAATAAGGCCGGACCCAGAGACAGTCAATTAAATCTCAGAGGGTCATGAATGCCTTAAAGCATTTCACTCTATATTGCTAAAGATTTAAACATACTGTTTCATGCCTTCCATATTGCTGGCCTCGATAACTCAATCGCCAACGCTCTGTCTCATATGCAGATAGAATGCTGCGGGCAATTAGCACCCGATGCAGACGTTCTGCCACAATGCATGTCAGGCCATCTTTGGAAGGTTTGGAACACTAAACATTGATGGCGATGGCAGAGGCTTTGGCCACAAGTTCTGTAAAATTATGCACTAGGGTGGTCAACGAGTTCAAGGGATTCAGAACAGACCCTTTGAATTTGCGAGCCAGGCCCTGCATCGCAAAAGGCAGGTCTATGTGGCTTGGACAACATTCGACCTGCTAATAACTCAAAAGGGTCTTGAGATTGTGATCAGTTTATACAAGACCGATCACCTGTCAAAGGCAATGTATTCAGCTGACAAATTGTAGTGGCCTGGGCTGGTGCCCTGCTAAGGCCTTCACACTATTCAAAGCGATTAGGGCAGTGTTTCCCAACCTTTTTTGAGCCGCGGCACACTTTTAACATTAAAAAAATCTGGGAGCACACCACCAACCAAAAGGACACAAAAGGACACACTAACACAGGAAAGAACGGCTGGGGTTGGTGGCCTGCTGGGAGCAGCTGCTGTGAGTGCCGAAGCCGGGGAGGGGGCTGCGCCAGGCTGCGCCATGCCCCGCCCCTACCCCCCGGCTTCACCTCTCCCAGCAGCTGCTCCAGCCTTGAGGGGACAGTGCCAAGCCAGCGGTGCCAGAGCCAGCACAATGCTGGCTTGGCACTGTCCCCTCAAGGCTGGAGCAGCTGCTGGGAGTGCCGAGGCCGGGGGAGGGGGCAGAGCCAGGTCGCGCCAGGCCCCGCCCCTCCCCAGCTTCAGCTCTCCTACAGGCCGCGCCATGCCCCCCCTCCCCCAGCTTCAGCTCTTTTACCGAGGAGGAGCATGAGCAGTGGACGGGCTTCAATGGGCGGGACACCTCCTCCACGCGGCTTCAGCGAGCGAGGGGCGAGAGTCATGGTGGGAGTCATGGCGGATTGGAGGGTGGCTGGGGAAACGGTGGATTAGGGGACAAGAGCTGGGTTACCTATTTTGTCACCATGATGGTACGCCGCTAACAAAGTACCAGTTTTGGCTGTTACCAGGAGGGTACTCAAGATTATGGGCTTGGGACCATTCAAGTTGGCAACACACTCTTTCCACGTTGGGGCAACCTCTTTTGTCAACCTTATAGGTTATGGCACAGAAAGGATTAGAACCCTGGGCAGAGGGAAATCCAATGCCTTCAGGAGCTAGGTGCGCATTCCGTGGTCATAAGCGATTTCGTTGCGGATCCAGTTCCGATGAGCCATAGATGGAGGATCCTCGTCTGCGGACACAGTGGCGTTCACTGGGTTCCAAGGCAGGCCATGAGGACTCATTATGACCATCACTTGGGCCTCGCTATGAAAATTATATCCCCCTCCAGAAGTAGTTTCCTCTTTGTTGTCAGTCTCCTCACTCCTTTCCTCATCAAAGAGATTCGAATAAAGATCTTCCCTTGAGAACCTAACTGATCTACTCCAATACAAGTTAGATTGGGTGCAAACATAGGCCCTTCCCTTGTCATAGTCCTCCTCCCTATCACGCTTAAATGTGGTGGTCTTCATTTTTTTAAGGTCTATGTAAAGCTTATCGCACTGTTCCTTTATCTTATTGAGGTTGGGAGTGGTGATAGTATCTTTAAGGGTGTCTTTGATGGTTTGTATATCCACGCTTAGTTCATTGAGTTCTTTTTTCGATCTCTCTATAAGTAAGATCATAAGATCTGTGGCACATTTGTCGAGGATAGCAAACCAGCATTTAGTGAATGATTCGTCCTCTTTATAGGTGCCGGGGGGTAATCTAACTCTAAATCTCCAAGGAATGATCTTATTCCTGACATAGTCTGCTAATGCACCCGCATTCAGTTTGACTCTAGTGTATCTCAGTTCTTTGTTTGTTAACTCCTTAATGGTAGGAGGAGCATGTGAACCGGGCCATGTGCACAGCGCTTGCAACAGGTAGGTGTTTTTACATCTTTCAGAGCCAGATCACACATGACAAGCCTCAGCTCTACCGGTCAGATGGGATCCATCTGTCAGACGCAGCCAATGCACAGTGTGGTTATGATTTGATGGCAGGTGTTCAGTCATAGATGGCTTGGTGGGGGATGGGAGCTAAATAGGACAGCCCCCCCCCCCCGTAATGCCCTCTACCTTGGCCTCCCGTTGTCGACAATTCGGAAACTCAAGCTGGTGCAGAACGCCGCTGCTCGCTTGCTGGTGGGAGCACCAGTGAGGGAGCACATCACTCCCATTCTCCGGCAACTGCACTGGCTTCCTGTAGAGTACTGAATTGCCTTCAAGGTGTTGATATTAACCTTTAAGGCCTTACACGGTCTAGGGCCTGTGTACCTGAGGGACCGCCTTTCCCTGTATATTCCCCCAAGATCACTACGTTCAGCGGGACAGAATTTGCTACTTGTCCCACCAATCCGCTCCTGCCATCTGTCCACAACTAGGCAGAGAGCTTTCTCTGTGGCGGCTCCGGTGCTGTGGAACTCCCTCCCAGACAGCACCCGAGCGATTCCAGAACTTGCCCCTTTCCACTCTTCCTTCTCCTGCCCAAAAAGGCTTGCAAGACCGCCCTCTTCAGACTGGCCTTTAATTAGACTGGTCTGCTCTGGTGGGTACTGCTATCCGAGTCTTAAGGAATTTGTAATTCCTCTGAAATTTTATCTGTACATTGTTTTTATGCTTTATGTTTTAATGTATGACTGCTTGGTTTTTCTATATGCAGCGTGTTTTTATTGTATGTTGTGATCCGCCCCGAGCCTGCAGGGAGGAGCGGAATATAAGATCGAATAAATAAATAAATAGATTAGTAATACAAAGGTTGGTATACATTTAAGGCACCCCTTAAGGGTGTGGGCCATTATGCGAACACTAACCTAGAGGTTAATTTTAGGGGGTGAGGTGATTTAGAATGGGCCAGAAATGGGGAGAGTCTGGTCTCAAAAATTGAGAGAGATTTCTCCGGACGTTTCCCTTACAGGTTGCCCGAGTTTAAATCTCCAGAAGACCCAGGTATTTTGTCTGAATAGCTGAGGGGTAGACTGTAGAAGACACTACTTCGGATTAGACACACCAAGTAGAACTGACACCTAAAGTTAGTTGAGGTAACAGTTAAACAGGTAACTATCAAAAAAAGTTGCCCAAATTTTAAATCCATATTTTGTGTCTGTCTCCTTATTTCAGGGGGTTGGAAGACAAATGTATTTGCTAATCACTTCAAGGTTTAACTTCTGCAATGTGCTGTTCATTGCTACCTCTGTGCCATGTTCAGAAACATCAATTAGTCCAAAACATGGCAGCCAGACTGGTTAAAGGAATATCTAGAATGGATCATATTGCACCTTTACTGAAATCATTGCACTGGCTGCAAACTATTTTCTAGGCAAAGTACAAAGTGTTGGTTATTACCGCCAAATCACTACATGCTTTGGTTCTTAGTTACCTAGAGGATCACCTTCTCCAGTGCAAACATTAATGTTTAATGTTTAATGTTTATATTGATTTTTTTATTCCAAGTTTTAATGTTAATTGATGTGTTTTATGATTTAATTGATAATTGTACTGTATGTTATCGTTATGCTAGGTTTCTGTATGTGAAGCATTACATTTTGCCATAATTACGCTGGAAAGCACTTTGAGTCCCCCACTGGGAGAAGAAAAGTGGTATACAAGTGAAGTAAATAAATAAATAAATTTACTCCAAACTATGGAAACAAACCATGTAGGGCTTTAAATGTTCTTTGCAGAAGGCTTGCTCCAACCATCCAGAACTTGACTGGTGACTGTCACCCAGAGGACCTTTTCATTGGCTGACCCAAGACTGTGGAATGACTTACTGGAAGAGTTTTGACAGCTAAATTAGCTGTCAGAGCTTAAAACAGAATGAAAAAATCTTTCTCTCTGTCAGGACTACCCTGTCAAATTTAACATATAAAATTTTATTTTATTTGTAAAAATAATTCTAATGGATAATAATCTTATGTCTACGCCTTTGGATAAATGTGCTTTAATAGTCTTATGTTAAACTATGTTGAAACCCTCCTTGATCCTTGAGGAGCAGTACAACACAGTGGGTAATAATAACGATGATGATGATGATAA
Organism: Anolis apletophallus; assembly: GCA_030556195.1. Classification (NCBI taxonomy): domain Eukaryota; kingdom Metazoa; phylum Chordata; class Lepidosauria; order Squamata; family Anolidae; genus Anolis; species Anolis apletophallus. The sequence goes on from JARBWK010000007.1 coordinate 140,105,716, forward strand.
TAATAATATGAAATCCAGCATATATATCTCGTTTGCTGTGTCATACTGTGTTTTGTGTCAATCATAACAGTTTTATTTCTATAACGTAAAAATGACAAAGAGGTTGCTATTTTAGGGGGTGCGGGGTGGGGGGATATTTTTTAGAGATTTTCTAAAGGCATTTCTGTGTTCTGGACTATCTTCTGGCAATTCCAGTCACAAGCTGCAACAATTTATTCCTATCCTTAAATAGGTTTCTTTTCAATTCTAAGATCTTCTTAAGCATTATGTTCCCTTCACCTTTTTATTATATTCCCTATAGCATTTGTTGAGCAAAATGGCATTTTGCACTGTAACGAACTACAGGGATCTTACCAAAAAACTCAACCAATCATCCAAACAAAAAACACTTCTTCTTAAAAACATAGTGAAATGTGATATTCAAAGCCTTTTATTCTCTAAAAAGTCCTTCATGTTTCAGCCTTATCACAATTTTACCTTTTCAGGGACAATTCAATCTTCAGAAATGCCCGGAGTTGCAGTAAACACTCTCTAAATTCATCTTGGGTGGAATTCTCAGTATTTCACTCCTTGGTTTTGCCACATTTTGCCAGAGACAGCAGCAGGAAAAATGTGGCAAAACCCAAGGAGCTAAATACAGAGAATGCAATTCTGGGTGAATTTGGGAGGATGTTTGTAGTTGTGCACATCACACTTTTTTTCTGTTCCACTCCATCAGCATCCTTGTGTAGAAAACGGTTCTGACATGTTTCCCAGCCTTCCAAAGTTCTTGAGGTTCTTGGAGGACTTCTGAGGGGAGATGAAATCACACTTGTACTAAATTTATATGTTTCATGGATGCATATCTAGCTATTTAGGAGCAAAGGACTTCATCACACTAGAACATCTATACACTTTAAATCCGGTTGCTGCCTCCTGCAGAATTATGGGGTTGGTAGTCTAGTGAGGTCCAGGACCTCTCTGGCTATGCAGTTGAAAGCCCTTCTCCCAAAAAACTACAAACCCCAGAATTCTGAAGGAGGCAGCAAATTGATTTAAACTGAATACATGCTCTAGTGTGATGAAGTCCAAAGACTGAATGAGATCAATTCGGAAAGCCACTCATTACCTTACTAGAGTACAAAAGCAACACACACACAAAATGGTACAGAATGGGAAAGGTGAAGGATGAACATGACTGAAGGCTTGTGGAGTAAGCTGTAGATGGAAGTGGCAACATAAAGCAATGTATGCATAGAAAGCCTTACCTTTTCCTAATTGCGTTTGATTTCTTCCAAGTGCAGGCTTGAGATGTAGTCTTTCTGAATTATGAATATCTCAGTGATGGTCAGTTCTTTTCCAGTGGTGAGAAAACAACTTCAGACAAGGTGAGCCAGAGAGGACGCTTTATATTACTCTGTAAAGGTGGGGCATTGCTTCACATAACCACGATACTCAGAGAAATCCATTAACAGTGTCCCCAGAAACAAAGATATAGGTGCTGCTCCTTCCATTTGATGCATCAGAAATCTCCTGTGCGCGGTAAAAGTTCTTCTCATGCTTATTACATTTTATGAGTATTGGTATTTCAATATTTGTTTTACATATTTTAATATATGGATTTTAATGGTAATGGGCTGGTCCATGAGGCCATGAAGAGTCAGAAGTGACTGAACGAATAAACAACAACAATGGTAATGGGTTTTATCTGTGTGTTCTAAATATATTGTTCTTACCCTTGAGCTGGAAAGAGAGTTTGGTAACTCTTCTTATTTCTGTCCTCCTCCTCTTCCTCCTTAGATACATATCTAGATTAATACACAGCAAACAAGATCGCTATGCTTGCATTTTGCAATGGATCACAGGTTGGACACTTCCCAAGTGTCTAGGACTACATGATGTACGGGCAAATAATGCATGCAGAACCAAGTAAAGTGGCCTTTTGCAGCTGACAGATGGTAATTTTGCCAGCACTGATTGTTTTAAGCCAAGGGTCTTTAGGCACTGCACCCAGTGTGCTGATCACCACTAGGACCACCTTGACTGGCTTGTGCCAGAGTCTTTGCTGTTCGATCTTTAAATCCTCGTATTGTGTAAGCTTTTCCAGTTGCTTTTCGGCAATTCTGTTATCGCCTGGGATTGCAACATCAACAATCCATACTTGTTTGTTTTTTTCACTATCATGAGGTCAAGAGTATTGTGCTCCATAATTCTGCCAGACTGAATTCAGAAGTCCCAAAGTAGTTTCATGTTTTCATTTTCCATAACTTTTTCAGGCTTGTGATCCCACCATTCTTTGTCACATGCTGATGGTATTTGTGACACAAGTTCAGGGGATCATCCGAGCAACAGTATTATGCCTCTGCTTGTAGTCCATCTGTGTGATCTTCTTATGGCAGCTGATTATGTGATCCATTGTTTCATCTGCTTCCTCAATTTCTACACTTGGAATCTTTAGTCAACTTTTTAACTCTGGCTTTGATGGCATTTGTTCTAATTGTTTATTCTTGGGCTGCAAGAATCAACCCCTCAGTCTCCTTTTTCAAATTTCAATTTTAAATTTCCATAGTTGTTATTATTATTATTATTATCATCTGAAGCAGAGGTTCTGGGGTGGAAAATTATTTCTTTTGGCCATAATTTGGATTCTTGGTGTTGTGGGACTAACAGCACACACCTGAGACCACTGATTTTAGCCAGGTTGCCTACCACCTTTGTTCAACACCTTCACTTACCATCTAGTTATGAAAACCAGGATACATGTAGTATTTATTTGTTTTTTGAACCACAACCTCGAACCTGGAAGTATAATTTATTTACCGAACCTGGCCCCCCCCCAATTTTCTTAATTATTGTAATTAGTTTGTATTATTGTAATTAGCTGCCTGGTCGGAGCCTAATTAAAGTGAAAGGCCTTCCTGGAGGAATTGAAAAAGCAAGCGGAACCATAGAGAAAAAAATCGCTGCTCCTAGATCGGCTTGGAGGACTGCAGGGGAAAAAGCAGTTTAAACACCTAGAAAATCAGGGTAGATAGAAGAAAAGAGGAGAAGGACATAATAAAGGCTGAAAGAAGGGGAGGAGGGAGTGAGAAGACCACGGAGAGAAGAAGAAAAACTACAGAAGAAAGGAAAACCATAGAGAAAAAATCACCATTCCTAGAGTGGCTTGGAGGACTGAAGGGGGAAAAGGCCTTCTTCGAGTGCCTTTCCTTCGACCAAGCAGCAGGGCCGCACAGCACTGTGATATGCCTGTAAGTCACCCTGAAAAGCAATTTTGGAGAAGGTTGATATTCCTGTTACACGAACCTCATACTCTTTAAGTTGGTGGTACCATTTCTATATGCTATAAATCTTTAGCTCCAGTCAATTGCACTCCAGAAGGGAAATGTTTCCCTCCTGATTTGCCTGTGATGTCAGCCCAATGTTTTCATGCTGTGCACATGAGCTGGAATAAGAATAACAAATTTTGTTGTTAATTAAATATCAATTAAGAATTTTTTGGATTTTTTTGTAAGTATTTCTACTACTAATAAAAAAATCCCCTCCCCCCATTTGATTTTAGAATCATATTTTTTTGGGATCAACCAAGCCTAGTAGTTAATCAAGTAACATCTTAGTTTGGTCAAAATGACAAAATGTATTAACGAAGTTCCTTTTGCCTGGACCTTCCAGGAGGAGCATGATTCTTTTTATCTTCCTTCCATCTACCTCTTTTTGCTGAGTTGAGTGCACAATATTGAGGCAATAAACATAAACCAAAGATGAAAAGGGAACATAAGATAGAGAGGGATATTTTAAAGGAAGCTGAAAAAGTGGAGTGATAGAAAAGTAATCAGTAAAGTTCTTTCCAAACTGGGGCAGCTGAGAGGGATCTTTTCATTTCTCCTCCTGCTAGTCCTAGTTCAGCTTCCATTACAAGCCATATGCTTGCAACTTGTAATACACTTGTAATGCACTTGTCCCTTATTTTTGTGGGAAACTCTATCACCTCATGGCTGTTTACAAGAACCTTCAATTTAAAAAATGTTCTGCATCGGTCCCAAGGTGTTTGTTCTCAATCATCACTTTTTATCACATAAATATTTTCATGCAATTACCTATTGTTTATCTTATGTCTCAAAGTGTATAGTCCTTGTCAGTGCCTAATTTAAAGCTGTAAATGCATGATATGTTCTTGCATGATAAAGTACTGCATTTCTTCACACAATAATCTGACCTTTCCCCCTTTCTTTCATCAGAAAAGGGATGTGACTATATGTGAGGATCAGCTTTTTCTGGTGTTTTGCTGCCATGGGGTTTTGCATTCTGGATTGATTGATTGAATTCTCATATTTTTCCCCCTCAAGTTCAAATAGGTCATTAAGAACTCTCTGGATGTTTTTGTGTGTTGCTTTGTATAAAAGTCTTGATCCTACACAATGCTTGAATAACTTCTTGTTATTTTCCTTTATTATATAGACCATGGAGTCATTAATAAAGTATTATCCCAAAAAAACCCTGACAATCTACTTAAATGTGTTTTCTTTTATAAATGGTGGAAGTGGTTCATATTCTTTGTTGTAGTAGAGCCTGAGGCTCTTGCTGCTCCTGGTAGTAGAGAGTTGGGTGGGCTTGTTTCTTCAGCATCTAGCAGTAGTATGGAACTGGGTGGGGCTGATGATAGCCATTCTATGCCTCAGAGGGAAAGCAAAAGGCTTACTCGTGAACAAAGTCCAGAAGATCTCTCAGTGCAAAAGAATAAGGCAAATACTTACAGAGCCTATTGATGAGGAGTCTTTTGAGGGCTTCCCTGGGAAGGATGGGCGTCAGAGTGAAGGGAATACTTCGGGTGAAGAGCCAGAGATTGACTGGGCCAGGGTGCGGGAGGTTCAGGCTGTGTGCGAGGAACCCGGAAGCAGTGACACCTTTTTGGGGTTCTCTGATGACAATGAATAGCCTCAGGCTATCCTGATGACTGCTGGGGAGACCTATGTCTTGACAGGAGATGGATGACTTGGAGAGGGTCTGCAGCTGTTGAGGCAATAGCAGCTGAGCCTGCTAATGATGGGGCGTTGTCAAGCTCGGGTGGGTCCGAGATGGAAGACTAATAAAATGTGGGCTTTGGGATGCTTAATTTTGCAGCTGGCAAGGTGTTGCATTTGGGACTTGACTCTGCATTCCTGAATGCTGTTCATCTTGGAGTAACGTGAGTTGGGGAATTGCTTTACTTTCTGGGTTGGGACGCTGCTTCTTCAGTTGGGGGTTTGGGAAATGTTTGGGGATTTTTACTACTGTGCTTTTGTGTTTAGTTGCTGCTGCCGTACCAACTTTGGCGTGGTTTGAGTTCCTGTGAATTACTGAGTGCCAGAGACTGCCTACCTGCAAGAGTGGGGTATAGTATGGATGGGGAATGGAATGTGGGGCGTTTGCAGGGATTACGGTGTATGTTGTTCCCCTGAATTAGCTCCTGTCTGGATTTTGGCTTGCCTCCTCCCTCTGTTTGACCCGGTTCCCTTGACGACGATTGCTGCTCAACTTTAAAAGACGACACCTTGGTGATGACCCAGGACTTTTCGTTTGACTTCGAGTTGTGCTTGCCCTGTTTATGTTTCTCGATGACTGTTTTTTGTATATGCCAGTTAGGCTGAGTTACTTTCACTGACTTTCAAGTGTTCTGTTTGTTGCCTTTGAGTGCGTTAAAGCACTGTCGTTTGTAGACAATAAATTCTTTTGTTGACTCTAACTGGGTTTGGCTTTTAAGAGGCGTCTGTCTTTAACATTCTTCTTGGCTACTGTTCCAAGTAAAATGTACTTAAATTCATTTCCAAAAGGCCTTAAATGCAACATTTAGGCTTGTTGGGTGTCTTTGTTGGTAGGAAAGAGATTGCAAGTATACTAAGTGGAGGATTAGATATTTAGTTACATGGAAGAGATAAAAGCAAAAAAGGTGGGAGAGATTGATACACGTTTCTTTGTCTTCCACTTTATTTCTGCTTTATATAACTTTTAGTTTCTATTTCCTGTTTCATTCGTTTTCTTCATATGATTTAAACCCAAAATTAGTTTTTATGGAACAGACTTTGAAACATATTGGTTAGTCTCAATTGAAGTAGACACACCGAATGAATGGAACTAACTGCAGTGTTGAATAAGCATACCATCATTCATTCAGTGGGACTACTTGGATTGGGATCAGCAATAGTATTGTGACCCTGGAGATGTTTTTGAAATACAACTCCAAGAATCTCTCATAATCAACTTGCCTGGCTCACCACATCACTGTTATTGAAAAGTAGACTCCAAAATGATAAAATGAGACATGGCTGCACTGGGATATGCAATGTGCCCATGTTGCTAATTCCATTTTGCCCTATAATGTTGGCTCATTCCCAAGCTTTCTCCTGCACCCTGCTCTAGGAGTTCCTTTAAAAGCACCTTTTTAAAAAAAACAACAAATTTTTATTTTAATTTAACACACACAGAACATTTACAATTCCCACCACCAACATGAGGATTATTCCCTTTTACATATTCATTTCTTATGGAGACATTTTTTTTATATCTTTATCTTTATACCTTTCCATTCTATATACTATATAACATTTGTATCCTATTTCTTATGGCTTGATCTCCAGAATGATTCATAATATGATTCTTTACCCTTGTCCATCTTTCTTCCATTTTTCTCATTCTATTTTCATTAATTTTTGAAGCATTTAATTTCCCATTCATAATTTCAAATTCCATTTGTTCCACCATGTAATGATACCATTTGTTTACTGTCCATTTTGATTTATCTTTCCATCCTAATACTATTACTGCTTGTGCACATTCTATTATTGCTTCTTTTATTTCCCTATCATTTTCTGTTTTCACCATTTTTCCTATTACCGCAATTTCCTTTGTTATGATCCACTCATTTCCTAGAATTTGTTTTGCCTGATTTTGTATAGTCTGCCAAAAATGTTGTATATATTCACATTCCCACATCATGTGCATAAATCACCCTTTCTGTTGGCATCCGTGCCAGCACTGACTACTCCCCTTTTTATAGTAGTATGCTAATTGACAGGGTGTACGATACCATTTATGCAATATTTTCCTCCTCATTTCTCGTACTTTGGTATTCCTTTTCATCCCTATAATCTCTACCACATTTCTCATCTCTTGTTCCGTAATTTGTAGCTCCATTTCCCACATACTTTTCAAATCCCGTATTGTACCTCCATCTGCCTCTAATAGCATTGTATATATATTGCTGGCCTGTGCCTTCATTCCTTCCCATTTGTCTCTTATTATCTTTTCAAAGGCGGTATCTTCACTCTTAACCATATTAATATTATCTTTTATTCTACAGTATGCACAAATTGCTCTTATCTGTAACCAATTTTCTTGTCCAAGCCATTGTTTAATTCTATTCTCCCTTACCATTCCCTCTTTGTTATATAATTGTTCTACCCTCACTATTCCCTTTTCCTTCAATATCAATATTTCTATTCATATTTGATTCCTTATCCTTGTTAATTATCCATACTGTTGACATTTTGGATTTTAAGCTACTTATTTTCCCTTGCCATTTCTTCCACACTTGCATAGTTCCTTTCATTGGTCCTATTAATCTATCTATATTTCTTTTATCCCATTTTCTAAAAATTATTTCTTCACAACTTACCTTTAAAAGCACCTTAAATGAGTACTTTATACAAAGCTTGCCATCAATAGCTGTGATTGGAACACTTTGTCCATTTCAATGAAATTGTATGCAGCATCCTTTTTATTGTCTCAGAACAGCTAAAAGATAGAGAATTGTTTAGATTTGTCACCTGGCATCAATGCAGGAACCAGCTCTCATTGCTATTTCCTGACTATTTTTCCAGCTAAATGTGCTTGCATTCATTTCCTGATGGACGTAATAGTAACATTTTAGATTATTTGGGGAACTTTCTTTTCTAATTTTTAAAAAGTGGAAAATTAAATATCCAATATCGTTGGAGAGGTCCATTAAAAAACCCACTGGAGGCCCATCTATTTTTTTTCTCTGACATGCAGTTTCTACTACTTCTGGCTCCTTGTTTTTATTTTCTGGCTTTTTCTATGAAACTGTTTTGTATGAGACAAGAGAAAATATATCCCTGGAAGCATTGATTTTCTTTCAGTGCTTCATAACTCAAATTGGGTTTCATGTCCTCTTCCCCCCTCTGCTTTTCAAGGTCAGAGCAATAGCCAGGAGCTCTCTGGAGCTATGTGACCACTACTGCCGTGACAAACAACAAAGGTAATGTTGACAATCAGAGGGACTGTACTGGATTTGGCCGGACCAGATGGTGAAATCTCCACTCCCAAAGTTCAGGAGCAGAGAAGTATAACAACGTTGCAAAAACCAGATGACATCTGAAGCAGCAAAGTAGCCCCAGGCTTTGTGGTCCATGTGTTGAGTGATTTTAGCTACTGCCTGGCATGTCTAGCTAATCTAGAAGGCCAAATCAGACACAGATGGGTAGAAGGCAAAACCAGAGGTTTATTCTCAATAGGCAATAGTAAAGGAGGTCAAGGAGGATGTTCACAGATAAACAGTGAATATAGAGCATTTTAATTTCATGTGACAGCTAGAAACCCATGCCAGCTCCTGATTGGTTGAAAAACAGTCCAGCTTGCATCCACATTTAGAGCGGTTCTGGTCTCTGTTGGATGCCATTGTTAGTTGGCTCTTGATGGTGGTGGGAAATTATTTAATTTATCAATCAAAACTTTATTACGGTCACAGACCAGCACAAAGCAGGCACAAGCGCCCTAATTATTTAATTTAAATGAATGTCCTAAGAGCTCACTAGGTCCGCTTCCTGCTTGAAAAAATGCAGAGCGGCAGCTCTGGCTGCCCAAAAAAGCAAGCAGACTGAAACACAGGCGCCGGAAGCTGAACCAGAGGAGCATTTGAAATACAGAGTCAACCGATGTAAACTTCAACACCGGCGGTTTGGCCCCAGAGTTTTCTGGGGTCTGATGGCCGGGAGCTGGAGTCAGACTGAAACCTTAAACTCTTCGAAAGGAGCCCAGTACGGAGCGGCGAGGGCCTCCCAAATCGCCACGGTTGAGACCCCTCCTTGCCATCTGACTGGAGTCCCCTCCCCATCACTTGGAGGTGTGGCCGCATTGAGGTAGCGGAATGGGCCCTTAAAACCAGACTATAGTGCTGATCGGTCCCTAACCTTACCTGTGGCCCCTAAACTGACGATCCCAGCTGATACGCATCCCTTAGTTCACTTCCACCTTCTTGTATATAGTATAATTATATGTTATGTAATATGTTGGTTATTATATGTGTATTCTATGTCGAATTGTATTTATGAATACTATTGTAAACTGCTCCGAGACTTCGTGGAGTGGTGATCTATAAATGTGAAGCATAAATAAATATAAAAATGTGTTGCACCATAGGCCTGAAGGATCCCTCAGTAAACCACTTGAGATCAGCTGAGGTTAAATGCTTTATTTAGAATAATGAAAAGAGTAAAGAAAATAGAATTATAGTCCTTTGATGCTCCCAAGCATCAGGTTATTGCAAAGCAATAGTCCAAAAGCAAATCAGGATAAAAATAGGTAAAAAGAGTCTTAATGCCCCAATGGGCCAAATCCAGGGATAAGTTCGTGAAACAAAGGCTTGGCAAATAGAGTTCAAAGGCTTGGAGGCCCAATGGCCCAAGATAGGTTCCGTGAAGGCTTGAAGCTGAACGTTGGCAGGAGATGCCACACATCTCTCAGACCTAACATATATAGGTCTCCTAGGCTTTGATCCTTACAACGCAAAGGTGTGTCATAACTGGTTCTCATGAGCTGATTCCTGGCTGGGCTTTCTCAAGCCTCCCGCATCAGAATGGTATTTCAACTAATTAGTGACTGCACCTGGAAGGAAAGGAGTTAACTTGACTCCACTTTCCCAGCGCTCCTTATCAGCCCAGAATGGAGCTGAGCTTCTCCTGTCCTTGAACGTGGAGTGAACTGGCTTCTGCAGAGGCTTGCTTTCTGGCCTAGCTGGAATCTCTGAAACAACATGGCTTTGGTGTGGTATGGCTAAGGAAGCGGGTTGAGTTTCAGGCTGGGGTCTGACAGAATTAATGTTTCAGTCTTTTCCAAATTTGAGGAAATTGTAATCTTGCTGCTATCACCATGTATGAAAGAAGCAATCCTTATTTTCTACGTAGCTTGGGGTTTTTTTTTTACCCATAATGTTCCACAGAAATATATCTGGTAACATCACAAAAAACACTTTTAATTGTTTTGAATTAATAGTCTTGCAGAAGTAACATTTCACCTTTTTACAAGTTTACCACATATGGAAAAGGAGTCCTCCTTGTCTGGAAGTTTGCAGTATTATTATGAAGATTCCCAGGTTGTTTTTGACAGTTTATTTGGGGCTAGATATTGTTACAGTATATGGATATGTATTAGCTAAGTATTTGCAAGGATCATCTTCTGTTAGGATGTGTGTTGAGGAAGAACACCTGGATGATTAAGCAATTAAGATTGAGCCACTCCCTGCATGGAGGATATCAGGAGGAGCGTTTTCCTTGATGTTTGTGTGAAGAAGGAGTTCATGGAGAGACTGGTGGCAGTCCTACCATGGACTTACTACAGGACTTGCTGAAGTTCTGGACCATTTAATACAGGACTCTTTGCACCATTGGGAAAGCAGATAATGCATGGTTATAATGCATTGGACTTTGTGTGAGTTATCTGCAATGGACTACGTTTATTTTCAAGGCTGGTTGTTTTTGTTAAAGCTGCAATTTTATCTCTGCTTACTTAAGAGTAAAAGTTTTGTTTTCCATTTACTCTGACTCTGTGTGAATTGACAGAGGGCTGTGTAGCAACTCAGCCCTCATCTCAGCCGGGGGGGGGGGGGGCAGGAGGCCAATCTGCCCCCACCTCAGCCAGGAGGGCAGGTTGCGGCCCCAGGGGTTCCGTTTGCTTTAGACCCCGATGAAGGTGATGGAGGGGATGAAAGGCCCGCATCACCAACAGACAGCCTGCAATGGGATGACACCTGGCCGGAGGCCTATTCTGATGACTAAGCCTCTCCTGATTCCGGATCAGATACAGAATATGAAAGACCGGGAGGTTTCGGTTCGCAGGAACTGATGTTTACGCCAGATGTTGAGGAGGACATGGAAGCCGAGGCCGAGCCAGTTTCCCAGGAAGATAACGGCGCAGATGGTGCCATTCCTGAGCGGAGATTCGACCGAAGGGGGAGTATTGAGGCTACATGGAGAAATTGGAAGCGAGGCCTGGAAAGGCGCTGGTCCCACAAAGGAGGGAATTAAGCAGGCGCTTTGTGAGAAAGTGCCTCAGTTTGCTGGCCACGTCGGAGCTGGAGAGACGTAGCAGGTTGCTGTCCTCCTGGAAGCTTGTCACAATGCAGGGACTCACCCCAGCCCCTTAATTTCACACACACAGAGAATCAGCTAACTATTTATTGAATAATAAAAAACAGGTGAAAAGGGTAATTGTCCAAAAGGTATCAAAAATGCAATCAAAATGGTAAAGAGTTCTTCGGTAAATCCAAAGACAAAAGCTTGACAAGGTTCCGCAAAAGCAATGCGGATCAAAACAGACTTGGTCCGTGGCAATTCAAACAAGGCAAAGTTCAAGGAATCAAGGCCCAAGAAACTTCTTGGAACACACGAGCCTCAGTCCTGGCTCCGTGGATCTTCACTCGCTTCACTCCCTTCAAATCAGAAGTGGCCGAGCAACTGAGGATCCGTTCCCACGGATCCTATACTTAATTCCCTTGGTGAGACCTATGGCGCTCTAGGCTTCTGCGCCAATCTGTGCTACGGGGCTCACTGCTCCTGTGGCTTCAATGCCATTCCCTTCTGCTAGACTCAATGCTCCGGCGCCTATCAAAGCTCCGTCCTTGCCTCCCAGCACCTGGGTCGTTATCTGCATGAGAGCCTGACTCCCTTCCAACTTCCATGGGCTCATCCCTCGCTAACTCCCGGACTTTCTCTTGCGAACCGAAACCACCTGGTTTCTCATACTGATTATCTGAATCAGTCTCCTCAGTGTCAGACTGACCTTCCCAGCTCTCATAACCATCAGGCCAGCCATGATCCCATTCTGTTTTCTCTGGGGGGATGAAGGCCCAGCTACCTCATCATCCCCTTCTTCTGCATCTACATTGTCTGCAATTGGGCCCTAATGCAAGTTGGGACCCCGGGTGGCCCCTGCCCCCGGCACGAAGGAGAACTGGGTTGCTACACTATCCCCCCCCTCAGGGCCCCTCCGAGGCCTCCCGCGAGGCTTGGGCTTGTCCGGATACTTGCGGTGGAAGCGGGTAACAATGTCCGGGTCATGCACGTCCCGTGCCGGCATCCAAGAACGCTCTTCTGGTCGAAATCC
>JARBWK010000007.1:140118169-140138869 GCA_030556195.1 Anolis apletophallus
GCCCAGCCCCTTAATCACACACACAGAGACGGTAATCAGCTAACTATTTATTGAATAATAAAAAACAGGTGAAAAGGGTAATTGTCCAAAAGGTATCAAAAATGCAATCAAAATGGTAAAGAGTTCTTCGGTAAATCCAAAGACAAAAGCTTGACAAGGTTCCGCAAAAGCAATGCGGATCAAAACAGACTTGGTCCGTGGCAATTCAAACAAGGCAAAGTTCAAGGAATCAAGGCCCAAGAAACTTCTTGGAACACACGAGCCTCAGTCCTGGCTCCGTGGATCTTCACTCCCTTCAAATCAGAAGTGGCCGAGCAACTGAGGATCCGTTCCCATGGATCCTATACTTAATTCCCTTGGTGAGACCTATGGCGCTCTAGGCTTCTGCGCCAATCTGTGCTACGGGGCTCACTGCTCCTGTGGCGCTCTAGGCTTCAATGCCATTCCCTTCTGCTAGACTCAATGCTCTGGTGCCTATCAAAGCTCCGTCCTTGCCTCCCAGCACCTGGGTCGTTAGTTGCATGAGAGCCTGACTCCCTTCCAACTTCCATGGGCTCATCCCTCGCTAACTCCCGGACTTTCTCTTGCGAACCGAAACCACCTGGTTTCTCATACTGATTATCTGAATCAGTCTCCTCAGTGTCAGACTGACCTTCCCAGCTCTCATAACCATCAGGCCGGCCATGATCCCATTCTAAGCTCTCTGTGGGGGATGAAGGCCCAGCTACCTCATCATCCCTTTCTTCTGCATCTACATCGTCTGCAATTGGCCCTAATGCAAGCGGGACCCCCGGGGTGGCCCCCTGCCCCCCCCCCCCCCCAGCATGAAGGAGAACTGGGTTGCTACAAAGCTAGAGAATGGCTTGCCTTGCCAAGTACTACCTTAGAACCCTGTTGATTCCATGAACTTTGGATTCACCTTGCTAACCACGGACTCTGTTGCCTTGCTTGATTCGCTTTGTTTTTATGGACCTTGCTTTTGATCCTTGTTTTTGAATACCTTTGAACATTGATTGCTTTTTACCTTGGACTATTTGATCTCAACTTTTTGGACATTTATCTTCTTCACCTGCTTCTAATTTTGTGCTTAATAAATAGTTAATTGACATCGTCTGTGTGTGTGTGATTACGGGGTGGAGTCAGGGCCTGCGTTGTGACAGGCTGGAACTGGGAAGACTGCTGATAAGCTTCCGCATAGACTGACAAACCGCAACAGGTTATGGGCCCAGACTGTACAGTCTGTCCAGTTGCATAGTTGGGCGCTATATATATATATATATATATATATATATATATATATATATATATGGCATGGTTTCGAACCCAAAATGGTGATTCTAAAATCAAATGGGGGATTTTTTTGATTAGTAAAAGAAAGACTTACAAAAAAATTTCCAAAATTTCTAAAATGTAACTTAATTACTAACGAAATTCGTTAGTAGTTTGTATGCCAGCGCATGCGCATTCCAGATGGTTTTGGCCTACAACTCCCAGAAATCCTAACAGCTGGTAAATTGGCTGGGATTTCTGGGAGTTGTAGGCCAAAACTTGAATAAATCACACTGAATTCTAGATGGGACTCTCCAAATAGGAAGGAGGGAGGGAAGGAGGGAGGGAGCGGGTATTCTATTCTTGGAAGCAGCAAAAGAAAAGGAGGAGGAGCCCCCCCCTCGCTCCTCGCTGCCTCTCTCACCCCGATCCCGAGGAACGATGGCCCAAGATTGCCCAGGCTGGTCATATACCTACATTCCAAGCACATGCAATAATACAGCAGTAATAACCATGGGTATAAGAAGAGGTAAAATTCTAACCGAAGTATTCTGACTGGTCCCTCCTCATGCGGTGCAAACGGGCTCTTCTCTGTGAGCCGGGAAAAGCCAGCGTTTTCTGCTTGGTGCACACACATACATATTCTTTGGGGATTTGCTGCAGAATCTTCTCTATGAGCCCGGATTCTGCAGCAAATCCCCCAAGAATATGTATGTGTGTGCACCCAAGCAGAAAACGCTGGCTTTTCCCGGGCTAAATAGAGAAGAGCCCGTTTGCACCGCATGAGGTAGGGACCAGTCAGAATACTTCGGTTTGAATTTTACCTCTTGTTATTGTTATTACTGCTGTATTATTGCATGTGCATGGAATGTAGGTATGACCAGTTGGATTACTTATTATATTAGGCACTTACAGTAGCATTCATTCTATTATACATTAGGTTGGTTTCTCACCCCAATACTCTTTGATGCTTTAGATCCTGGCAGGCAGGAGAGGCAGGGGAAGCTAGGAAAAAAGTAAACAGAGAGGTTTACTCAGAAGTAAATCCACAAGGAGGGCACTTCATCCAAAGTGCCCTCCTTTGCAGATTTACTTCTGAGTAATCCTCTGTTTACATTTTTTCCGGGCTTCCAAATAAAGAAGGAGCGAGTTTAGGCTTGCCTTGCCATAATACTTATTGGCAAGGGAGGCGGGAGGGTAGTGAGAGAGAAGGAGGGTGCCCCCTACGACCTAATAACAACACTTAAGAAAGTCCTGGCCCCGAAGTTCTATAAAGAAAGTCCACTTCCTGGTTGGCGTTCCAGGTGCGGAAATACTCAAAAGTAGCATTTCTTACGAATTTCTTACGAATCATTTCATTTTCATAACTTTTTTCTCATGCCTAATATATATATATATATATATATATATATATATTGGTCCAGTTTTTGAAAGAAAAATTTGTTTTGCATTGTGTGTTTGGTGGTAAAGCAAGAAGATGGATTCCGGAGTGAATATGTCTTTCCCTATGCCCAGATTAAATGGCAATAACTATTCCATTTGGAAAGTCAGAAAGTTATTTGAGGAGAGAATCCTTATGGGAATGTACAGAGAATCCAGTGCAGCTACCAGCTTCAGCGGAACAGCCGAGGGCTCTGAAAAGGTCTACTCTGGTATTAGGAGTCGATGATGAACAGTTGGTTCATATATGCAGCTTGCCAACTCCCAATGCCATCTGGGTAAGACTCAGAGAAGTATATGCTTCCAGTTTGGCAGTGTCACAACACAGGCCTAGCCGCTCCTCGTAATCACACACACAGACAATTGACAATTAACAATTTATTGAAAGTCAATAAGTAAAAGCAGATGAAAGTAATAAAGTCCAAAAGAGTCCAATTGCAAAATCAAAACAAAGGAATGTCCATCAGAGTAATCCCAAGGTAGGAAAGTCAAACTAATAAATCCAAGGTCCGTGGCATGGCAAGGTAAATCCAAACATGGAACAAGGCAGGGCAAGGTTCTTGAAGGTACTAGAAACAAGGCTAGCTGAAACTACAGCTCCTGGATCACAGAGAACAGCCAAAGTGTCCTTCCAGCAACGACGTGGCCTCCAATCTGAAGCAC
Organism: Anolis apletophallus; assembly: GCA_030556195.1. NCBI lineage: Eukaryota > Metazoa > Chordata > Lepidosauria > Squamata > Anolidae > Anolis > Anolis apletophallus. The sequence continues at coordinate 140,121,542 of JARBWK010000007.1, forward strand.
TTTCTCACAGAGTGCCTAATTAAGTTCCACCCTTGTGAATCCAGCGTTTCTCAGTTCCCCATCTCCAATCGCGGCGTGAAGACACAATAACACTCCTCTTGTCGAAGGAGCTCTCAGTGTCTGCCACATCTGGCCCGTTATCAGCCTGAGAGTCCAACAGCTCCCCGTCTCCCATAGCTTCCTCAGCAGATGGTGTAAACACGCGTTCCTGGGAACCGAAGCCCCCAGGTCTCTCATACTCACAGTCTGAGCTGGAATCTTCCTGTGCCTCATCATCAGAATAAGCAGGAGGCCAAGCATCATCCCACTGCAAACTATCCTCAGCTGAATCGTACCCATCAGGCCCTTCACCATTGCCATCTTGGTCCAGGGCAATTGGCACCCCCGGGGCCTGGGGAATGGGGCCTGGGGAATGGAGGCTGGGATTCCATACTATCCCCCTCCTCAGGGCCGCTCCTAGGCCGTCCGCGAGGCTGAGGTTTCTCTGGATGGTTACGGTGAAAGCGAGCTGCAATGTCCGGGGCATGAACGTCTTTGGCAAAGACCCAGGAGCGCTCCTCTGGGCCATATCCTTTTCAATCAATGAGGTACTGCAACTTCCGGCACCAAATGCGCGCGTCCAAAATGTCCTGAACTTCAAACTCCTCCTCTCCATTACGTATCACCGCCGGCAGCGGCGGTCGGGTCACATCTGGCAGAACCCCTGAGCCGGACGCAATAGAGAGCGATAAAAGACAGGGTGAATCCGCATTGCTGAAGGCAGTTGTAGCCGAAAAGCAACCGGACCGATTTGCGCCAGAACTTTGTAAGGGCCCACAAACGGGGCGTCCAGTTTGAGGCAAGGTCTTTGAGTAGGTACTGTAGATACTTGGTGGAGAGCCACACGTGGTCTCCCACCTTAATGTCTGGCCCCTTCTGGCGGTGTTGGTCAGCCATTCTTTTGTAATCCGCTTTCGCCTGCTCTAGTTGAACTCGCAGCATATCTTGCACCACAGACAGTTCCTGCCGCCAATCCTCTGCTGCAGGGACCTCCCCAGACTTGACCACCGGGGGGGGGGGGGGTGTAGAAATGCAGGTGGTAACCGTAATTGGCGAAAAAGGGGTTTTCCTTGATGGATCATTGCGTGACATTGTTGTACGCAAACTCTGCCAACTACAACGATGCCCAGTTGTTTTGCTGGTAGTTGACATAGCAACGCAGGTACTGCTCCAAAGTCGCATTAGTCCTTTCGGTCTGCCCGTCTGTTTGCGGGTGATGCGTCGAGGACATTCTGGCCTCAATCCCCAAGAGGCATTGTACTGCCTTCCAGAACTGTGAGGTTGTCGCACCCCATGGGCTTCAGTCAGCGTTTTTGCCAGGGTCTGCATTTTGCCCGCTTGACTCCAAGAAACTTTCCAGCACAGCTGGGTTAACTCCCGGCCCCTGCCGTGGGCCTCTTTACTGCTTTCTTGTGCCTCCCAGGGAAGATGCTACAGTAAAGGCATGCCAAGGCCAGGCTGGGCCTACTTGGCTGATAACAGAAGCGGACACTCGAAGCACCAAGCACTACTCCCCAGCCCAGGTGGTTCAAGCTAACGAGGCGCCGCATTCCTCAGGACTGAGGTTCTCAAAACAACCCGAGAACCATCCATCACAGGTTGTGACGTCCGACGCACTCTCAGAATGCTATAATTGCTCAGAGCACCCTTCAGTCCCTGTCTCTTTCCAACGTCGCATCCAAGATGAACTGAGGGAACGGCTGTGGGGGCTTTCCCTCCCAGGGGACGCCAGTCAGCCAACTCCAAGTTGGTTCGTCTCTGCTCCACTGTGCCAGGACCCTGCTTCATCTACGTTTGAGCTGTGCCTAGCATGCAATCCAGGACACCGATGGAACCGGAGAGAAAAGCCTGAAAGACCTTCCCAGCTAACGCTGAAACCGGAGGGATCTTCGCAAGCGGTTGCTCTGCCCTGTGTCCAAGGAAACCTTCCTGGCCTTTCTGCGTGCGGCCAGGAATCCAAGGAAGACGCCCTAGCTGCTTATTGGTATACTACTCCACGCCTGCCCGGATTCCTTCCATTGCAGAATCCTCTTAGCATTGTTTATCGTGGATACTTTCTACAAAGACTCTGTGGCTGCTTGCCGCAAAAGCTAAGCCTTCCAGGAGACCCTGTGTCAAGTCGAGCCATGCCATCAGCGGTAAGCCTTTTCAGCCTTCTAAATGCTACTGTGGAATCACCTTGCTAATAGCTAGGCATTGTTAGTTAAGAGACTGAAGCTGCTAGCCTCACTGCCTTCAGGCTATCAAGGCCTTGCACCAGTAATCCTGCTTTTGTTTGCAACTAAAGACTAAAGCGAATTGCTAGGCAATTCATCCAGCCACAGTGTTTCAACAGAACTTATTAGAGACCTTCCTTACACCCGGTTTGGATTCCAAGATTCTCTCCGCAGGAGATCCTGTTTGTAAACCTTTGGTGTTTGCAGGAAGCTGGCCTGCTTACTACATCGGCAGAGATTTCTTCCAGAGACACTGTTGCCTGTCAGGCGCTGAGTCATGCTCCAGTCCATCGAGGAGGGGGGACGATCCCATGAAAGACTAAGTGCCTGCCAAACTTCCTTGCATTCTTTCTACGGAGCTCAGCCTTCTTGCGCCGGCTGAGCCCCACAAAGATCATCTAGCACATCCCGGCCTTTTGCATTGGCCGAATACTTCCCTGAATCTTCCCTTTGGCATCTGGCTTGATTCCTGTCAGCGGCCCTATTGCAACGGGTCGCTGCAACCCTGCTGTTCCTGTTTGCTACAGGACTATTTACTCTTTGCTGATCCCTGTTAAAGCTGCTATCCAAAGGCCCTATAAAGACTGCCTTTGAACCTTTCCCCTTTGCCTTGATATTATCAATAAAACACGGTTGTACCCTTGCCATTGTGTGGTCTGTCAGGGAGGTCAAGTGCCATGGCCCACTGAGGGGCGACAGCGGTGAATTGACTACCTCGATCCGTGACCAAACTCTGTGGCAACCCGTGTAGCCAAAAAACATGTTGCACAAACAGATCAGCAGTCTCTTTGGCTGTAGGTACCCCTACACATGGGACAAAGTGACTCATCTTGGTAAACAAGTCCACAATCACCAAGACCGAAGTGAATCCTTGGGACGCTGGAAGGTCGGTGATTAAATCGGCCGAAATCATCTTCCAGGGGTTGTGGGGAGTTGGCAGCGGTTGTAGGAGTCCTGCCGGCTTTCCCACTTGCTGTTTGGCTCTCTAGCAGACCGGACATGTACCCACATAGTTCTCTACGTCACGCCGCACCTGAGGCCACCAAAATTCACGCAGCACCAATTGGATGGTTTTGAACAGCCCAAAGTGCCCCGCCGCCCGGCTGTCATGACATAGCTTCAGAATGTCCTCTCTCTCAGTCCTGGGAGAGACATAGACCTGGGTACGTCTACACAGGAGGTCGTCTTTCACATGGAACGGAAATTGCACCCCTTTCCTCCTTTGTTCCTGCACCCAGGGATCGGCTTTTTGCTCTGCCCAGATTCTCTCATTCAAAGTCTTTTTCCCTGAGAATCCTGGGCTTTGGGCTGAGCCGCTCTCTTCCGATCCACGCGCCTCCTCCTCCCTGCCGATGGCCGCAAAGTTTTCTTCCCGCACAGCCTGGACTCGGAGGATCCCTCCTGCCCCCGAGTATACTCCGGCTTGCGGGACAAGGCGTCAGCTTGTTTGGTCTGAGCAGGAATGTCACGATGCAGGGTCTTGGCCCAGCCCCTTAAACACACACACGGAGACGGTAATCAGCTAACTATTTATTGAATAATAAGAAACAGGTGAAAAGGTAAATTGTCCATCAAAATACCAAAAGTAATCCAAAAGGTAAAGAGTCAGTAAGTATTGTCCAAAAGCAAACTTGGCAATAGCTTGGCACAGGCTTGGCAAAGGTTCCGCAAGCAATGCGGATCGAGGATCAATGCAGGGTTCAACAGGGTCCAAGGAACTCCTTGGCAAGGCACAAGCCGAACTTGGCTCCTTGGACCTCAGCTCGCTACACCTCCTTGGAAGATAGAAGTGGCCGAGCTACTGAGGATCTTTTCCCACGGATCCTATACTTAATCCCCCTGGCGAGGTCCCCGACGCTCTAGGCTTCGCCTCCAATCTGTGCTACGGGATCTCGCCCCTTGCGGTGCCAACCCCTCCTGCTGGACTCGATGCTCTCTCTCCTATCGATAGCCCCGTCCTTGCCTCCCAGCACCTGGCGCACTATCTTCATGAGAGTCAAACTCCCTTTCAGCTTCCATGGCCTCTCCCTCCACTGTTTCCCTAATTCTCTCCTGCGACCCGAAACCACCTGGCTTCTCATAACAATCATCACTATCAACACTTTCTGAATCAGCCTGACCTTCCCAGTTATCATAGCCGTCAGGCCATCCATCATCCCAGGCCAAGCTCTCTGTGGGAGAGGAAGGCCCAGCTAACTCATTAACCCCTTCCTCCATTTCCTCATCAGCTATGGCTGGCTCTAATGCAAGTGGGACCCCCGGTGCTGCCCCCTGCCCCCCAGGCACAAAAGAGAACTGGGTTGCTACAGGGAATGACGTAGTGAATCCGGAAATTGAACCGCTCAAAACACAGGGACCATCTTTGCTGCCTTTGGTTCAGTTTGCGCTGGGTCTTAAGGTGTTCCAGGTTACGGTGATCCGTGTGGACTTCCACTGGTACCCTGGATCCCTCAAGCCAGTGTTGCCAGACTCAAACGCCATTTTAATCGCCAGCAACTCCTTCTCCCAAACAGTGTAGTTCCTCTCCGGGGCCGTGAGCTGCCTGGAGTAGTATGCACAAAGCAATAGGTAACTTCCCTTAGGCTGCAGCAAAACCGCCCCAATGGCAACATCTGAGGCATTGGCCTGAACAACAAACAGGGTCCGTGGGTCAGGGTGCTGCAGGATCGGCTGTGATGTGAACAATTGTTTGAAAGCCCCTCTCGGCCTCCGTTGTCTTCACGCAGGGAGCAAAAGCTTGGCGGTTTTTAGATAAAGAAGGAAACATTGTTATATCTAGATCTGCAAATTTTGCATGTAGCCAGAACTGGGAAGAGATTCACGCTAATCAGGAAGTTTTCCTTCCTATATCAAAAGAGGAAACTTGTGAGCAAGAAAGATCAACCATAGTGCAGGAAAGAGCTGCTTCACCTCAACTCATAAGTAAACCTGTAATTAAGAAATTTAAGAGGCCTAGATCCTCAGATGAGGATGATGAGGTGAATGAAGATCCTGAGGAAGGAGCCAGTCAGAACATTATACTCAGGAGGAGTGAGAGAATCAGAAAGAAACCTGACAGGTTCACAGTACAACATGTGAGAGTGTGTTTGGTTAATCATGAGCCTCAGAGTTATGAAGAAATAGAAAGTTTGCCATAAGGGGAGAAATAAAAATGGTTAGAGGCTATAGATGAAGACCTGAAAAGCATGGAAAGATTAAATGTGTATGTGCATGCAAATTTACAAGGTGGAAGTAATCCGGTTGACACAAAATGGATTTTTAAACAAAAGATTGATGCCGATGGTCAAGTACGGTACAAAGCGTGTCTTGTTGCTAGAGGGTTTACTCAGATTAAGGACATAGATTACACAGAAGTGTATTCGCCCACAGTTAGTCCTAATTCTGTTAGATTACTGTTAACTTTAGCAACATGTTTAAATTTAAAGGTGTATCATTTTGACATAGTTACAGCATATCTGAATGCCAATCTGAAAGAAAATATATATTCTGTACCTCCACCAGGTTCGAAGTATATAGACACCAACATATTTTTTAAGTTAAATTGTGCATTATATGGACTGAAACAGTCCAGGCTTGCCTGGAATGAATGTTTAAATGATGCATTAACCAAAATGGGTTTTGAAAGAAGCCGAGCTGATCCATGTGTGTACGTAAGAAATGTACAGCATGATTATCAAGTATTGTTTGTATATGTTGATGATTTATCATTTTTTGCTGAGAGTCAAGCAGAAGTTGACAAGTTTGCAGAAGAATTAAGCAAACATTTTGTGTTAAGAAACCTTGGTCCAATACAATATTTGGTTGGTGTACAGATAATGAGGACTGAACAAGGTTTTGTGTTAAGCCAAAAAGGAAAGATAATGCAAATTTTGGAAAGGCTAAATATGAAAGAATGTAAATGGGTTCAGTCACCCATGATATTAGGTTTTCAAAATGAAGTGGAAAATTCTGATACATTTGAAGAGAAGGCATTATACAAAAGTATTATTGGTCAGTTATTGCACATATGTAATTACACTAGAACAGGCATTGCATTTGCTGAGAATTTTCTATGCAGGTATGCAGCCAATCCATCCATTGCTGCATGGAATGGACTAAAGAGAGTTGTGAGATATTTAAAGCAAACACGAGACCTTTGTTTGAAATTACGTCCAGATGACTCACTATCCTTGCATGTATATGCAGACAGTGATTTTGGCAATTGCACAGATAGAAAATCAACAACAGGGATTGTAGTTAAATTTTCTAATGCACTAATTGACTGGAAGTCAAAGAAGCAGGGTTATGTAGTTCTAAGTTCCAGTGAGGCTGAGTTTGGTGCACTCAGCTTAGCATATACAGAAGTTTGTGTAATCAATTATTAAAGGACTTACAGATACCTGTTGAGAATCCTACGGTGATATATGAGGATAATCAAACATGCATTGCAATGGCAACACAGGCCAGAGTAAAACAAAGGAGCAAGCATGTGGATATTAAGTATAGTTGTGTAAGGGATGAAGTAAAAAATAGTGAAATTGATTTGGTATATTGTAATACAGATCTAAATTTGGCTGATGTATTGACAAAGCCACTGAGTGTACAGAAACATCAGGACGTTTTGAATGATCTGGGGATTTTTTAATGTGCTATGTAATTGTAAATGTATTAGATATTATGTATTGTGTTTTCCTCTACACACAAGGAGGAGTGTTACAGTATATGGATATGTATTAGCTAAGTATTTGCAAGGATCATCTTCTGTTAGGATGTGTGTTGAGGAAGAACACCTGGATAATTAAGCATTTTCATTGAGCCACTCCCTGCATGGAGGATATCAGGAGGAGCGTTTTCCTTTATGTTTGTGTGAGGAAGGAGTTCATGGAGAGACTGATGGCAATCCTACCATGGACTTACTACAGGACTTGCTGAAGTTCTGGACCACTTAATACAGGACTACTTGCACCATTGGGAAAGCAGATAATGAATGGTTATAATGTATTGGACTTTGTGTGAGTTATCTGCAATGGTCTAAGTTTATTTTCAAGGCTGGTTGTTTTTGTTAAAGCTGTAATTTTATCTTTGCTTACTTAAGAGTAAAATTTTTGTTTCCATTTACTCGGACTCTGTGTGAATTGACAGAGGGCTGGAACTGGGAAGACTACTGATAAGCTTCCACATAGACTGAAAAAATCGCAACAGATGTTATCACTAGATATTCCAATACAGGTTTATTTCATACTACTGCACAAAATGAATTTTACATCTTTGAATTACTCTTTTGTCCCATAAATCCATATGAACATTATGCACAATTCAAACCCACCCCAGCTTTTAACGATTTAATTATTTATTTACATCATTTATATACCGCCCTTCTCAAGCCGCAGGGGACTCAGGGTGGATTACAATGTACATATACAGGCAAACGTTCAATGCCATAGATACACAACATATATAGGCAGACACCAGAGGCTATTTAACATTCCAGATTCTGGCCACCAGGGGGAGCTGTTGCATTTCTTCATTCTTTGCATACTTCCTAGAGATTTTATGGCCTCATAAATCAGTTAAATTAGCTTCCTCACAAAGCGGTACCTAAATTTCCTACTTGATCGATGCAACTATCTTTCGGGTTGCAAAGGTCGACAACAAGCTACACAATTTGGTCGAGAGTTCACCCCGACCCGGGCAGGCTTCGAACTCATGATCTTCTGGTCAGTAGTGATCTTAATGCAGCTGACTCCCAGCGAGCTGCGCCACAGTCCCGGTCTCATGATGATGATGACAGCTTTATTTTTTGCGTGCCTCTCCTCACAGCTCAAGGCGGGTTACAGCATTACAAATACATAACAAAGACATAAATATTTTAAAACACTTTGTAAAATACAGATATTAAAACATGCCTCCATAAAATATGTATCAAAACCAGGTGTACAGTAGAGATTAAAATTCACAATTAAAACTGTTTGGGTAGGCCTGTAATATGGTATAGTTTCATCTTCAGTCTTTTGTTTCAGAAGCCTTTTCTGTACTTCTGAATTGCATATTTCTCATCTTTATACAATTCTCAGTAGAATACATTTTTCAGGCTGCATTCCCACAGTTCTCTTATCTTGATTAATTACATCCTCAAGAAAAGTCTCTTCTTAAACTTTAGCATGTGCCTTCACTGTTTTGAGTACTCGTTTGCTTGAAAGCTATTGGCTTAATTTGTGAAGGTTAGCTAGATGATGCAACACTGCAGTAACTTTTGCAAGCTTTAGAAATAAGAATATATGTTGGACATAAAGTGAAAACCAAAAAGATACTTTTCTATTATTTGGAAACAGCTGCAAGAATAATTACGCTAGATATAGTTAAAGAAAAGACTCAAGGAAATAGTTGTTTCAGGAGATAGTAGGTGAGAAAGGAGAAGAAGAATCTTTCTTTTTTCTCTTTTCTTTCTTTTCTTTTTTCTCACATTTACAATATTTATATCTTGCCCTTCTCACCCCAAAAGAGACTCAGGACGGATGGCGGAACATACATATGCGGCAAACATTCAATGTCATTTATACACTGACAAGACAGATAGATAGAGGTATATATAAGCTTTTCCCCATCTTCAGCATCTTGTCAGCATTTTTCTAGCATGTCCTTTTGGGTACCTTTAATAGCTCCCACTTTTAAGCGGTATGTATTTATCTTCTCACATTTTGCTTTCATACTGCTAGGTAGACAGAAGCTGGACTAAAGGTGAAACTATAACTCCCAATATTCCTTCACATTCAACCATGGAGTTAAAGTGGTATCAAACTGCATGAATTCTACATAATAGCTTACTACATCATCTGCATGGAATGAAGACAGGTGCGGTGGCAGGCATTGATATACATGGATACACAGATGGATGTATAGAATCTATAACAGGTATCCCTTCAGATCTTTCATATAATCAGAATTTTCAAATGCATTGGGATACAAAAGAGTCCCCCCCCCCCCCAAAGATTAACTTAACTGTCACAGGATCCCTATAACTCTGTCTCAGTTGTGGTTTCCTATTTTTCCCTACGGTCTTCCTCCTCCTCGAAGAGTTTCTCAAGCATGTTATTTATTCCCTTCCTGAATCTACTTCTTTCCCCTCTTCCTACAAAATAATACATACAGCAGTGGACAAATGTGTTGGACGGTGGCATCAATACCATAGTGGGAAGAAGATGCATACACACCGGTCAGTGCTAATGACTGTCAACAGAAACTGACTAGTAGTGAATGAGCCTTCAAGGATGCGTGATAGTAATGGGAGAAACCACTCAGGAAGACTTGATAACTCTTCAAAACCTGCAGAAATAATAATAGTAACTTGAACTGTTAGCACAACAAAGTCACCAATGGAGAGGCTCAATATGTAGGTGGTGAAGGGATTCTTCTTAATGCGGAACCCAAGAAGCCAAATGATGTTTCCATTCCCTACAAGTCCAAAAAAGATGAGAAGTGGACTGATGATGAAAAAAATTACACGATAAGCAATTAGTGATGTATTAAATTTGTCATGATTCTCACTTGAGTTGTATTTCATCATAGCATGGAAAGAAGAGGTCACAGATTGGCTGAAATTGGTCATGATTGGGATTCTTTCTGGAGTAGACACCCCTACAAGAGAAGAGATGGGAAGAATTACTTTCCAGTCTTTCAGCAGAATAATGAATCATTTTCTTCCCAGGGAAAACTGAACGGCCTCTTCCCTTCTGTCTTTCCAGCGGCAGGCTAAGACCTTTTTATTCAGGCAGGCTTTTAGAGCAGAAAGTTTTAAAGACCAAACCAGGGGGTGCTGTATTTTATGTAGTTCAAGAAGTTTATGATGGTTTTATCTGTTTTCGATGTGTATTTCTAATAGTCCTATGTTTAATTCTAATTTAGTGTCAATATGTTTCAAATTTCTTTTGAGATTGCGTACACTTCCCTTTGTGTTTTTCTGGCATGTCATTTGCATTTGTCTTTATTTGATATATTTATCCATAGAAGTGGAAGAGCTAAATATGTTAATGTATTTGCTGGTCGCTTCAAGGTTGAACTTCTGCAATGTGCCTTTCATTGCTACCTCTGTGCCATGTTCAAAAACATCAATTAGTTCAAAACATGGCAGCCAGAGTGGTTAAAGGGATATCTAGAATGGATCAGACTGCACCTTTACTGAAATCATTGCACTGGCTGCCAACTATTTTCTAGGCAAAGTACAAAGCGTTGGTTATTATTGGCAAAGCACTACAGGCTTTGGCTCCAAGGTACCTTCTCCAGTACAAACATTAATGTTTAATGTTTAATATTTATATTGATATGTTTTTAATTCCAAGTTTTAATGCTAAATGATGTCGTGTTTTATGATTTAATTGATAATTGTATGTCATTACCGTTACGTTTGGTTTCTGTATGTGAAGCATTACATTATGCCATAATTAAGTTGGAAAGTGCCTTGCGTCCCCTGCTGGGGGGAGAAAAGCGGTATACAAGTGAAGTAAATAAATAAATAAATTCACTCCAAAACATGGAACCAAACCATGTAGGGCTTTAAATGTTCTTTGCAGAAGGTTTGCTCCAACCATCCAGAACCTGACTGGTGACTGTCACCCAGAGGACCTTTTCATTGGCTGACTCAAGACTGTGGAATGACTTACTGGAAGAGTTTTGACAGCTAAATTAGCAGTCAGAACTTAAAACAGAATGAAAAATCTTTCTCTCTGTCAGGCTACCCTGTCAATTTTAACATATAAAATTAAATTTTATTTGTAAAAAATAATTGTAATGGATAATAATCTTATGTCTATGCCTTTCGATAAATGTGCTTTCATAGTCTTATATTTCATCTATTATTCTAAACTATGTTGAAACTGTCCTTCATCCTTGAGGAGCAGTACAACACAGTGGGTAATAATGATGATGATGATGATAATATGAAATTCAGCATATATATCTCGTTTGCTGTGTCATACTGTGTTTTGCGTCAATCATAACAGTTTTATTTCTATGAAGTGAAAATGACAAAGAGGTTGCTATTTTAGGGGGGGGGGATTTTTAGAGATTTTCTAAAGGCGTTTCTGTGTTCTGGACTATCTTCTGGCAATTCCAGTCACAAGCTGCAACAATTTATTCCTATCCTTAAATGGGTTTCTTTTCCATTCTAAGATCTACTTCAGTATTATGTTCCCTTCACTTTTTTATTATTTTCCCCTAAGCTTTTGTTAAGCAAAATGGCATTTTGCACTGTAACAAACTACAGGGCTCTTACAAAAAAACTCAAACAACCATCCAAATAAAAAAACACTTCTTCTTAAAAACATACTGAAATGTGATGTTCAAAGCCTTTTATTCTCTAAAAAGTCATTCATGTTTCAGCCTTATCACAATTTTACCTTTTCAGGGACAATTCAATCTTCAAAAATGCCTGGAGTTGCAGTAAACACTCTCTAAATTCATCTTGGATGGAATTCTCAGTGTTTCACTCCTTGGTTTTGCCACATTTTGCTGAACAACAGTAACGGCTATAGAAGCCTGGAAACAGCCAAGTAATCGCTACGAGAAATATACATGCAATGCCATATAGCAAAAAATATAATATATCATATATATAGACAAGAGAGAGACATAAATCAATAATGCACAGTACCCATATCAGTCCAGAACATAAAATGCTCTGTAGGGGATATCCATAAAGGTTCCAAATGGAGCAAAAAGGCGACTATAAATTATAATCCGATATAAATGCGTGATGGCAAGGTCAAATAACCCAGACAAAAGAAAGTTGCAAATGCACCTATTTATACAGTTCCAAGAGGTCAGGGAGAGCTCCGGATTGAAGTAGGGACGCGAGAGGGTGAGAGGTGGTACCCCCAGACAGTTTGCAACACTGTTGCTTACGCCAACGAAACGTTGATGCAAGTAAGCTGGCCCAGGATTAGTTTTGCCATTGCTGGCTTTCTCAAGGCGTAGAATAATGGAATTATGGTGTCCAAATACATCTAAAGGTGCATAGGTAATATATAATATACAATTAATATTCAAGTAGAAAAACAAAATAGCCCAAAAATACACGAACATTCACATACATACCGCATTATTCAAGAAAGGAAACATAACCCTTCCATCAAGAGGTCGGGTGACCCAAAGGTGAGTATATGGAGGTCTGGTGCTGCTTATATAGTTAACTAATTAAATTAAATTAGCAGTGAATTAAGACTGATGGGATCATTGAGGCCCCGAGGCCATTCACAGTTTAACAGGAGGATCCATTTATTTTTGGTCATGCGTAATTGGATGCTAGTATCGTTTTGAGCGTTGGGGATTATTCTCTCAGAAGATTTCCCTCTCTATAGAAATATTAGGTCAAATCGAGCACCTCTCACATGCCCTGGTCCCTGGCATGAGGCTGCTTCTCCTTGGTGAAGATCTTTCTACAGAGTGGGAAATCTTCAGTCCCGCTAAACAAAAAGCTTTTAAAATATGGGACTTCACCACCTGCGCCACGAATTCATCCGTGTACGCCATCACCTGTGAATGCCCTCTTGTTTACGTGGGCCAGATGACGAGGGAAATTCAAAAACAATTTTTTTGAGCATCGTTCCAAAATTTCTACAGGGGCAACGGATTCGGCATTTTACACACATTGTAAAGCAGCTAAACACACTGCTGCTTCTTTAAAGATCAGAGTACTTGAGAGATTCATCCCCAACGCTCAAAACGATACTAGCATCCAATTACGCAGGAATGAAAATAAATGGATTCTCCTGTTAGACTGTGAATGGCCTCCGGGCCTCAATGATCCTGTCAGTCTTAATTCATTGCTAATTTAATTAGTTAACTATATAAGCAGTACCAGTCCTCCATATACTCACCTTTGGGTCATCGCATTACGTGTGTGTATATTTCTGGTAGCGACTACTTGGTTTTTGCCACATTTTGCCAGAGACAGCAGCAGGAAACATCCGGCAAAACCCAAGGATCTAAATACAGAAAATGCAATTCTGGGTGAATTTGGGAGGATGTTTGTAGTTGTGCACATCACATATTTCTTCTGTTTCACTCCATCAGCATCCTTGTGTAGAAAATGGTTCTGACATATTTCCCAGCCTTCCAAAGTACTCGAGGTTCTTGGTGGACATCTGAGGGGAGACGAAATCACACTTGTACTAAATTTCTATGCTTCATGGATACATATCTAGGTATTTAGGAGCAAAGGACGACTTCAGCTGACAGATGGTAATTTTGCTAGCACTGATTGTTTTTAAGCCAAGGGTCTTTAGGCACTGCACCCAGTGTGCCGATCTCCACTGGGACCACCTTGACTGGCTTGTGCCAGAGTCCTTGCAGTTTGATCTTTAAATCCTCGTATCATGTAAGCTTTTTCCGTTGCTTCTCGGCAACATCATTGTTTGCTTTGTTCACGATCATGAGGTCAGGAGTATTCTGCTCCATAATTCTGTCAGACTGAATTCAGAAGTCCCAGAGTAGTTTGACGTTTTCATTTTCCATAACTTTTTCAGGCTTGTGATCCCACCATTCCTTGCCACAGGCTGATTGTATTTGTGGCACAAGTGCAGGGGATCATTTGAGCAACAGTATTATGCCTCTGCGTGTAATCCATCTGTGTGACCTTCTTATGGCAGCCAGTAGACTATGTGATCCATTGTTCCATCTGCTTCCTCGATTTCTACACTTGGAATCTGTAGTCAACTTTTTAACTCTGGCTTTGATGGCATTTGTTCTAATTGTTTATTTTTGGGCTGCAAGAATCTGCCCCTCGATCTCCTTTTTCAAATTTCAAATTTAAATTTCCATTGTTGTTGTTGTTGTCATTATTATTATCTGAAGCAGAGGTTGTAGAGTGGAAAATTATTTATTTTGCCCATAATTTGGTTTCTTAGTGTTGTGGGACCAACAGCACACACCTGAAACCACTGATTTCAGCGTTTATGGTTGCCTGGTTGTCACTTTTGTTCAACACATTCACTTACCATCCAATTATGAAAACCAGGATACATGTAGTCAAATAACATCCTAGTTTAGTCAAAATGACAAAATGTATTTACAAAGTTCCTTTTGCGTGACCTTCCAGGAGGAGCATGATTTTTCTTATCTTCTTCTTTCCATCTCCCTTTTTTGCTGTGTTGAGTGCACACAATTGAGGCAATAAACATAAGCCAAAGATGACAAGGGAACATAAGATAGAGAGGGATATTTTGAAAGGAAGCTGGAAACAGTGGAGTGATAGAAAAGTAATCAGTAATCTTTCTAAACTGGGGCAGTTGAATGGGATCTTTTCATTTCTCCTCCTGCTAGTCCTTGTTGAAAGTATTATGTTGCAAAATTATATTGGTACCTTTAAGTATTTCACTGATGTTAATTTGATTGTAATAAGGTACAGTTGAGTTGCTTACTAATTAGGTTCCAAGAGAAAGGTGGAGTCTAATTGTTATGTTCTTAAATACTTCTTTCTATTTTGTATTCTCCCCCCTGTGTGGATGTTTTATTTTATACTTACAAAAAAGTAAGTTACCTTTATACCAAAGATTTTCTCAATGACCACATTGCTTCTGGGCTGAGCTGAAGCTGCTGCATTTTTACTCTGCTAAATGAGGTTTGTGCTTTGTACTTGGAAAACTACCAAACCCTGACAGGTTATAGGCCCAGTATTGCATAGCCCATGTGTCTGGGGTGACTTTTGTTTTTGAAGTATGTGGTCTGGAAGACTGAGAAAAGGTTTTTTTAAAAGCATGTTTGTGTAGCAACTCAGCCCTCATCTCAGGGGGGGGGGGTGCAGGAGGCCAATCTGCCCCCATCTCAGCCAGGACTGCCAGTTGCGGCCCCAGGGGTTCCGTTTGCTTTAGACCCCGATGAAGGTGATGGAGGGGATGAAGGGCCCGCATCACCAACAGACAGCCTGCAATGGGATGACACCTGGCCGGAGGCTTATTCTGATGACGAGGCTTCTCCTGATTCCAGATCAGATACGGAATATGAAAGACCGGGAGGTTTCGGTTCGCAGGAATGGGTGTTTACGCCAGATGTTGAGGAGGACATGGAAGCGGAGGCCGAGCCAGTTTCCCAGGAAGATAACGGCGCAGATGGTGCCATTCCTGAGCGGAGATTCGACCGAAGGGGGAGTATTGAGGCTACATGGAGAAATTGGAAGCGAGGCCTGGAAAGGCGCTGGTCCCACAAAGGAGGGAATTAAGTAGGCACTTTGTGGGAAAGTTCCTCAGTTTGCTGGCCACGTCGGAGCTGGAGAGACGTAGCAGCTTGCTGTCCTCCTGGAAGCTAGAGACTGGCTTGCCTTGCCAAGTACTACCTTGGAACCTTGTTGATTCCATGAACTTTGGATTTACCTTGCTAACCACGGACTCTGTTGCCTTGCTTGATTTGCTTTGTTTTTATGGACCTTGCTTTTGATCCTTGTTTTTGAATACCTTTGAACATTGATTGCTTTTTACCTTGGACTATTTGATCTCAACTTTTTGGACATTTATCTTCTTCACCTGCTTCTAATTTTGTGCTTAATAAATAGTTAATTGACATCGTCTGTGTGTGTGTGATTACGGGGTGGAGACAGGGCCTGCGTTGTGACAGTTGGCCAGCAAACTCCACAAGCCCCTAAATCACACCACGGGACAACCGAGGCACCACCGGCGCGGAGCAGGGATGGCAGCACCCACTGCGGCGGAGATCCAGGCTTTACAGCAGGAGGTGGTGGACCTCCGGGCCCGGGCGGGCCGGAACCCCACCATTGGGGTACCGCCGAGGTTCAATGGAGACCCGGCCGCAGTCCATGTGTTTGCGTGACAGTGCGGCATGTATTTGGAGCTCCGGCAAACAGAATTCACCACCGAAAGGGCCAAGGTGGGGTTTATTTACAACCTGTTGGAAGGAACGGTGGCTGCCTGGGCGACCACGCTGCTGAATGCCAATGCAGCCTCGGTTGCCACCGCTGACGCCTTCTTGGACGACATTAAGGCTACTTGGGGGGCCCCGGTGAACACCGAGCTGGCTGAGAGGCGCTTGGACAAGCTGTGTCAGCGGGACATTACTTTGGCCCAATACATCTCCATGTTCCATGTATTGGCCGCCCAAGTTGCCTGGAATGATGCTGCCCTGCGCTACCAATTCATGTGGGGATTGAATGCGGAACTGCTGCAAGAAATACTGCGGGGGGGGGGGGCGCGGCCTGACCCTGGAGGAGGCGATCACCTTGAGCCTGAGAATGGATGCAGGGATCCAAACAGTGGGACAAGGGAGGCGGAGAGCAGCCGACCGCTCGCCGAGAGCCGGTGGTGAGCAGGCTTTTCCAGCCATTGGCGCCAGTTCCGCCAACTGACGAGCCAGAGCCGATGCAGTTGGGGCATTTCTGCCCCAAAGTGGACGCGGCGGAGAAGGCTCGGTGCCAAAGACTCAATTTGTGCTGGTATTGGGGGGGATCCGGGCACTTTTCCCGTGAGTGTCCACAGAAGCCGCGGAGCAAAACGCCCAGGGCTTCCGCGGCTTGGGAAGAACCTCAAAAGTCGGAAGAGTCCCTCAATGCGGTGGGGGAAGAGGCCGGCCGAGTTTAAGAGGGTTCGCTAACTCGGTCACAACTCTCACACCAGAACCCAAAACTGGGCATTTGTTTCTGTTGATGTTCACCCTGTGGTCTGCAGAGAAGGGGCCGATGATGGTCCATGCTATGGTAGACTCTGGGGCCACCAACAACTTCATTGACGCAGACTATGCTAATTCCTTGGTGCGGTGAAGCTAAGTTCAAATCAACCGGCTGGACAGGGTGGACCCTCTCTTAAAGATCCCACCGCTGCCGCCAATATGTGACCACTCCACTTCTTGACCGGCCTCAGACTGGACAATCTTTCTATGTCCACACTGCTGACCTCCAATCCAAGGAAACCTCGAAGTTACCTCAGCAACTTCACGTTTATTGGCAGGGTACTGTCTCACCCCCTTCACCATTTAACTGACTGGAGTTTTAAAACTTCTCAGTGACCACTTGACCACGCTGCCACCATTTATCCGGCTGACCACTGACTTTGAGGGCCACCACCAATAAAAGAATCAGGAGAGGTGTTTTCCTTTT